>JAUMHH010207784.1:0-12949 GCA_032359455.1 Chlamys rubida
TATAGATTTCAACTAAAACATATTTGCACATTAACGACTACAATAGTAGTTTTGATCTGTGTGTATTTTGTCGTATGACTTTTACGTTATTGACAAAGCGAGATAGGCGAGACATATAATTACGCGTAATTCTTGTTTAAATTAGTTTTGTTAACTTTGATGATTTCAAATGCCTATTATGCTCTTTATGGACAGATATCAATTTTGTAATGGATGTTTTACTTTATCAAAACATAATCTTTCAGAAATGGTTGTCGACCATTTGTGGAGATCTATGTGGGTGAAGATCGGATCCTGACAACGTCCCAGGAATATGAAAAGATGCGAGGATTTGTGATTGAGGATGGTAGGGCAACCATCCCTCTCAATATCTCGGCAGTGGGTGATGTCACCATTGTGGCCTATCATGCAAGGTCAACATTTGGGGGCAAAGTTCAGGGCAAGGTCAGTGCATATGGAGTTAAATTCTTCAGATATTTGATTAGTCAAAATGTTGAAAGTTATAAATACATATCTGTATTTTAAGACTCCAAATTCCGTTTCAACCTTGCGACCACAAGGCTAGTTGTAATACCTCTTCTTTGACATTGTTCAGTGAATATAAACCTGTCAGGACAAATCATCAGTTTATTTGATTTTCTTTGTAGATCACATCAATGAAAATGTTTCAAATACAGCTACACACAGGAATGGTGAAACCGGGAACTACAAACCTTAAGTTTACGCAGTAAGTTTAACTACAAACCTTAAGTTTACACAGTAAGTTTAATTACAAACCTTAAGTTTACACAGTAAGTTTAACTACAAACCTTAAGTTTACACAGTAAGTTAAACTACTAACCTTAAGTTTACACAGTAAGTTTTACTACTAACCTTAAGTTTACACAGTAAGTTTAACTACAACTACTGACCTGAAGTTCACATATAGTTACTAAAACAACAACTACACACATCAAGTTCAAACAGTAATAACAAGAACCAAAGACTTTTAGTTTCTAACAGTATAAGTAAACTTGAACTTAAAACTCAGGTTCACACTATAGGTAATCTGGACTCACAGACCTCACGATTTTCAGTGTTATTTATTATATAGGTCATAGTAAACAATTTTAAATACTCTAAGATATTGCCATACAATTTCTTTCTCATAAAAATTTTGAAATGCTTCTTGGTACAATGTATGTACCTTTCTCATAAAGTAAGTCTGGGTGTGTTCAGTAAAGAAAACACTTACGGTATAACAGAACAGTGGAAGGTCATAATTTTGGTCAAATATACATGTTTGTTCATTACAGTGAAAACCAGAATAATTGTCAATTGAATTAATTAATTTCCAATTTCAAAATATACTGTAGCATTAGATATTGCAATGTCTGTTTAAAACTTTCTCAACGTTTTCAAAACTGAATGCAATCTAGGATGGCAGAATAGCTATAAAGAAGATGTCCTTTATTCCTTTGACATTGACTGTTGTAGATTTGACCTTGATCAGTTGGACTCTGCGGACAAATACCCAGAGATGTTCTGTGTGATGATGGATGTTGCCGTGGCAACCAATGAGAGACCACGTACAGATCCCAGTTATCCATGGGAAAAGTTTGACTCCTCAAAACTTAGTCCAAAAATCTTATTTTCATCAAAGGAGGAACTGCATCAGACATGCTCAGATTTTGGTAAAGTGTTTTAAATATTATCTTAATCAGTAGTGTGTGTTATCATTACTTTGAAAGGCATGCCACTTAATTCCCAGGTCATATAATAAAGCTGACAAGATACTGACAAGTGCCATAAAAGATAAAAAAGTGATTTTATTTTGATAAAATGGAAAATCGCAAGTGTACAACCAGGATATTAGGTTACAATTTAGAGAATATCATTTGTACTTATAACAAAATATCTAACTCTACTGTACATCTCTGATCAAGTGTGCCTGCACACAGATTTGAGTCGTAAGAGGTTCTATAGCAATACAAACAAAACACTTCTATTGAAAAATAAGTATGCTTAGTATTACAGTGTAGATGTATGTAATATTTTCAAAATTTGTTTTGTTGATCTTTAACAGGTGTATCCAATCGTGCTAAAATGCGCCTCACTAGATCATCAAGTCAGAGTTCCTCGAGTGACACAGACAGCCCAGTTCATATGCCCCGCACACCAGACAGACAGGCCAAACAGCAGGACCAGCCGACAGAGGTCCAGGAAAAACCTGTTGAATTGTCTGGCAAAAACTTTTTTGCTTCGCTGCACTGGCAGGGTGACACAGGTAATCAAGGTCCTCAGGATGAGGCAAATCCCAAGAGCTTATTTGACATGGAGTCTGAACAGAATCTGCTGGACGGTGATAGTGAGGACGATGATGACTTTGCTTCACTATCGCACCACAGAAAGTCACAAGACAAAAATATAGATGGACCCAGTGAGCAGGGATCACGACAAAATGGAAAGACGGTACATGCAGATCTGTTGAATATCAACAGCTCGCCGGCACATGTACAGCGTGATATAGACTTATTAGACATAAATGAACCTAGTAATTTGGATCTTCTTGGGGGCAGTGATTCCAAGGGGTCATCGTTTGAACCTTTTAGCAATGTAAGCACAGTAGATAGTAGTGACACCTTCGACCCGTTTCAGAATCTAGGCTCATCGCACCCTTCACAGAGTAATAACCAGGCAAAGCACACAAAGGACACCTTTGACCCATTCCAGAATTTGTCATCAACAGCTCCAAGTCAATCTCGGAGCCAATCTAACAACATTTTTGATCCATTCGAGAAACTTGCTCCTTCTCAAAGTCAAAACGAGGAAAGTAAACCACAGCCTTCAACCAATCAGAATGGAGGATTTGGTGCGTTTGATTTGTTGGGAAACACAGACTCTAGTAGTAGTAACACATTTGATCCCTTTAGTCAAGTGCAGTCAGAACCAGCCACCAAACATAAAGAAAAGGACGAGTTCTTAGACTTTATGGAAAGTAAGACAGACGCCGCAAATGACGACGAGCCAAACTTGATGGGTAACTGGTCAACACCTATTATCAACATTCCAGGAGCCAACGCTTCTAATTCTTCTGCAAATTTGACAAAGAGTAACTCGGCATCAAATTTCCAGCAACAGTACCAAGGAACAAACATTCCACGCAACAACAGTGGCACATTCATGGGCGGACAGTCTGCTATGGGAGGGGGAGAAACGTCTGCTATGGGAGGGGGAAAACCCACCTCAGGCTTTGGTAGCACTGGTAACCTGGGTCCACAACAGAAGGCAGATCCATTCGCAGATTTTGGTAAGTTCAGTTTCATTGTACTGTCTTTAATCATGGCATCAGTCCTTCTACCAGTTTTCACAAATAGAGATAACTGTAATTATGTATGCCTAGTAATAACTACCAAAGTTACACTTAGTATATATTAATGTACAGGTACAATGTATTATGTAGATAAAGTTACTATGTTATGCTATCAGTATAAACTCATGTTTTAATGGAATTCGACTTTGAAACCTCTTCATTTGTTTTGAAAATTCTTCCAGTGAAATATGGTGTTATTTTTTTTTGCCATTTTGTTGGTAGGGAGTTTTGGGGGTAAGGCCAAGGGTGCCACCCTGACAGGAGCCAAGCCTACTACAGCCCCTCAGTCCTCGCAGCCCCCGCGGCCGGCCTTTAACAGTGGGGGTGCATGGCAGCAGCAACAGCAACCTCGTAGTTCTCCCCAGGGATCGCCCAAACCCCAGCGGCCAGCACCTACTCAGCCAGCCAAGCCCAACTACAATGTGGGCTACTCTAGTGTGATGGGCGGCCGGGAGGAGAGAGGAACCAGGAAACCGTTTTTAGGTAACAACTTAAGTTACAGCAAACAAGTACATTTTCTTTGCTGCATAGAGACTTGAACATTCATTAGCATAAATCGAGACATTATTTTGGAAATTTGTTGGTTTTTCAAATCTTTCATTTGTGACATAGGGTTTGAAGTTGGATTTTCCCAAGTTATATGTAATATGAATGACTTACTAAACAGCCTTCACAGTGCTATGGCTACTCCATTAGCATGTCAATGATTTTCTCTCATTTATACATTATAGTTAATTGAAAACTCCAGCTTCAATGCTCATAATTCCACAATATTATAACATTTATATTGGTTAGATTGTATATAGCTCCATTTCTCTGATAATACAAGTCCCAAAGTCGTCAACCAGCCTATTACAATGTTATGTATATTTTCCGCTTCACTGACTCTGGATAGACTTCAAATTTAGCTCCATTTGTGCAGTTAGACTTTGCATTTTTAAAGAGCTTGTGCAAGGGCATGTATACATGATTAACTCATTCACCCCTGAAGACACATTTGAACTCTTCCAATTCAATGGTTAGAATAGTTCATTATGAAATTTCAGGGGTGAATGAGTTAATGATATATACATGTTAGACAAATATCTTCTACTTTAAAGCGTAGAATGACAAACCTTTGTTTTCCTAAGCAGCACCAAGAATCCATTCTAGATAGAATAACCCTTACTTCTGGTCAATTTTACGAGTACAAAAACTGGTTTTAAAGTATGATTAATGTGTGTAGGTACCAAGCCCAAATTGGGAGCTGATACATTTGGAGATTTACTTGGAGGACACCAGTTCACTAGCGCCAAGGCAGGGGAGCCTCAGTCCCTGGCAGGAATGAAGAGAAAGGAGTTAGAGGAGGAGATGGACCCAGACAAACTCCGAGTAAGATATCACTGCAATATGTGTACAATCATATTTCTTCAATCATAGTGAACATTATGTTATAAGTATATGAGACAAAATTTCTCTATATATGGTCCAAGACACGTGTTTAAGTTGTGTATCCAAGCTACATGACTGTTTATATGAACTTTTATTTTCAAGTCTTCTAATTGTTTTGTGGATAACTGTATTTCCAGATCCTTGACTGGATCCGAGGGAAGGAACGGAATATCCGAGCTTTGCTGTGTTCACTTGACAAGGTCCTTTGGGAGGAGGAAAAACGCTGGAAGGGTGTCGGCATGGCTGAACTTGTGACTGCTGACCACGTGAAAAAGGCTTACAAGAAAGCAGTGTTGTGTGTCCACCCAGACAAGGTAGGCTTTCCCTAGCATAGATCAATACATTCAGTTCACTGGCCAAAGGTTAAGATCACCATCACTATGACTGTATTTCAAAAAAGGCATTCTGAACCATAACTTTTTGCTTCTTCGTTTAAAAGTAATTGTTACATTCATCAAGCAAGGTTCAAGAATAATTTACGTTTTAGGGTTAAAAACTCAAATGTACAGGTCACTGTCAGTTCATTAAATCACATTAAAAGGAAGAATCTTTCCTGTTATACTGATGCAAGGACCAAAAATCTGAACTTATTTGCAACCAAGAATGCATTTCATTTGGAACACTCAGCAACCTTCAATCATTAACAGAAGAGGATGCATGGTTATCAGCCAATGACATGTTGTATTTGATTGTTCTGGATATATATTTTACCGAACAATATTTTCTTTTCTTGTAGCTGGCGGGATCACCATATGAAGATGTAGCCAAAATGATATTTATGGAACTGAATGATGCATGGGCACAATTTGAAGAGGAAGGCATGAAAGCACTTTACTAGGTCCTATAAACTCTTATTGTTCCTGTACTGTTATATCCAGCATACAAAGCACCTTAGTGAGACAGATTTCTCTGTTGTGTTGTGATAGGAGGTATACAAGATATCTTCTGAAGAAGACATGTGTATGTGTCAATACTATACAAACACCTGAACAAGACACATTGTTGACGTGTGTGGTTGCAAATATATGCAATACCGTACTGAAGCCGATTGTATTTTACCTGTGATAATGTGGACATAATAAATTTAAGGAGGAAAAAGGGTTTGTCCACCACTAAGAGTTGCAAAGTTTTTACTTTACAGGTGAGAATTGAATTGGCTATTAAAGAGTAACACTCATCATGTTAATTGAATTTTGGACTATCGGAGGTCTGCCATTTATTATCTAAGAACAAAAATACCTGCTTAAACTAGATCTCCTTTTATCCAAACACTAATATTCCTTTAAGCAGAAAAACACTTAAGATGAAGAAAATTGAGAATAAAAATTTCAGTTTTGAGATAAAAAGTTCTTTTTGTAATTACCAACAAATGACAATTCATTGGTCGTTTTTCAGCAAAAGCATTATTCTATAAAGTCTCAAAAGATTTAGAAGTAGTTGATTCAGTCAATGCTTTTATATGCTGAGAAATTCGTGATATTAGATCACAGTTTATTGGCATAAAAATAGCATCCGTGTTTTATTGGTTGGTTAATCAGTAAAATAAGAGGTCACTTCATCTGTATAACTGAAGTAAAATGTTATTGTCCTTTACGATCATTTATAATGTACATCCATTTGTTTTGTTGTTGAGATGAGTAGATAGTATGTATTATCATTTATTAGTTATTTTCATTACCATAAAAATGAATGATCATCTCGTCTGTTTTTTGTTGCTATTTTACCAAAAAATATCATTTCTTTTTTGTCCTTCGTTATGCGTGTTTTTTGAGATTGTTTTAAAATTGTGATGTGTATAATTTTATCCAAAAAGGTTTTTGAAAATGGAAACTTGACTGTTAGAATAGGAAAATGATGATATAAACACAGTGAAACTGAAATATTAACTTGTTTATGTGTAAAGTTTGTTACAGTTACTGGTATGGCTATGCTCTACATGAACCTGTGTTTGATTACCCGGTAGTGTATTTTCATTTAATAAAATACATTTATTCTGTGATGTTTACTTCTCCATCATGCCATATTGATTTCCAAACACTCTTAATTCATTTACTTTACTTCAAGTGTTTTTGTCTGTTTTTCAAATTCAGTTAGTCATATATGGTGAACATGGAATGCACTTGTACCAAGATATTACTTGAAAAGTGATTGTTTCTGTAAGTGACAACTTTTGATCAGTGTGGTTGACTGAACTCTCACTGTGACATATTTAGGCTGTTTTTAAATCTCGTTTTGTAATGCTAGTTCATAAGTTTAAGACTTGTTTACATGGCTGTAACTTCAGGTTTACAAGTCAGGTGTACATGTACCTAGGAACTGGCTAAGCTGGATATTTTGGTTTTGACTGCCTGGAAAACTAAATTGGATAGTTAAGGAATAAGGATCGAAATCTCAGAAAGCCATATCTGTTAGCATTCGAGATGTGAGTTTCAGTGATCAGTGTTTTAGCTACTGCTACTCTTTAGCCACAGGGAAAGGGTTCACCGAATGTTGATCATGTGTAGTTACCTCCTCGTTAAGTCTGTGTCTCCCACAAGTTTGTTGTTATGGTTACGTTGACACTGTTGTGATTGTTATAAGATGAAGAACAGAGTAAACCGGTTTGTTATCTATTGTTGAAGAAGAGTGATATTTCAAGTTTGTAATTGATTACATTAGAGTATAATTACTGTACATTGTATTTATTGTCTATAAAGAGTGGTTTGAAGCTGATCTCGTGTTACGGCTGGGACGTCTACCCAACTTCTTAATGTCGTGTCTGACAGGCCAGGATATAACTTCTAAGATGTACATGTGTTGGGTCTGAATGAATTATTGTAATGTACCAATTACTGTTCAAGTCATTGTAAACAATATGACGACAACATGGTTGAAGAACCAGTGAACAAATCAAACATGAATATCTGTTAACTCTTTCACCACTGAAGACCACAATGGACTCATCCAGATCAATGCATGGTAGTCTCCTAAAGTTACATAGGGGTGAAAGTGTTCTTTTTATTCCATCCACAGTATGATACATCAGAATAATTAGTTCAGACACAGTTAAGGTTTTACCCAGCTTACCTTAGGTTGATGTACAATGATACTTGGTATATATCCGAGTGAATGTGTTGTGTGGCACTGCCTTTACACTCGACTAGAAAACCTAGCCTTGTTGTTACCTGTACTGTATGTCTAACCCTATTACATTGCACACATTTCCTGAACTCATTCCAAGTCATGAGATTTCTTGATGTTGTTATAAAAAACATTCTATAACATGATTCATTGGATAAATAACAAATTAGTTTTTGGAAACACCTTTTGTTTGTTAAAAGAAATGTCTTGAAATTTGATTCTGTCTTATGATGTATATTCAAAGTCCCAGTGGCTTTTAGATAAAAAAATGTTCCATTATTTATTGATGTGTTACAAAAGAGTGACAATATTTTACTGGTAGAATATTAACTGATTGTATGTTATATATAATGTAATGCTGTTATTATCATGGTAGACCCTTTACACTATCACTGGTATAACACCTCTGATAAACAATGAAATGTGTTCTCTATTGGTCATCCTTGCTATCGTAACAGGAGAGAGAGGCAGCCGCTCGATAACTGATTATTTGTATAGTGACTCCAAGGCAAAACAATTGGTGGTGGGTCAGAAAATAAGGCTCCCTGTCACCTTTCCCATTATATTTTTTTCTGGAAAAGTTCTTCGATCAGAACTTTATTTCAAATTCATTAAAACAGATTTTGAAAATTTTGATTACAGAATTTGTGTACATTTCCTTTACAATATGTACTATGAAATGGTATATCAAAATCACTGATGTAATTTTGAAGAAAAATAGATAGAAAAGCAAATAGAACAGATGGTGCTTCATAACTATATCTGGTAGATATAGATATACTGTACAAGTCATGACTGACTTGTGTGTATTATTGTAAAGTTACATAAGAGATTGGAATACTGGACCAAGTGCAATAACTACGTTTATTTATTGTAATTGTTTAGGATTGTTCACTTCAGTTCCCACAGGGGCCAGAATATAATACTTGTAGAAATAATTGTAATCCAGTTTACATAGCTCCTCCTTGTCTATGACAAGACAAAGTTATAACAGAAACGTACCAAATAGTATGGCAGCCGATGTTAGATGGAATTTGGAAACATTAAAATTGATCTTTGACTAAATTATAGTACATAAACAGATTTATATATGGAATTTCACTGGAAAAGTGATTATATAAATTGGACTATATTTGGAAAGTAGTATAGTTATGAGGAATATGATATTACTTAAGAATACATTGTACAGTTGTATTTTCTTCTGCTTAAGATACAGTTTTGGAAGTTAATAGTATCAACTAAATGTTGAAAGTGTAAGTAAACACTTTGGTTATACATGTATCTGTTACCTGTAGTTACTGTGTAGACCTGTAATAGAACAGAATGCCGTAATAGAACGGAATGCCGTAATAGAACGGAATGCTACTCTATATTTAGCTACTGTCATCATATTGACATTTAGTAATTCAATTTAATAACTTGCACAAGGGCCTGTATCGTTTACCTGGTAATAGGTATATGTTAAGTTAAAGCAGGTTCACGAACTCTTAAAGATAATTACTGATGAAAATGATTGCCGCCATAACCTGGAAATCTGTTTGTCTCCTATAATATATGCAATATCTATGAACTATTTCTATAGGTTGTCCTACATTCATTACATTCCGTAATCATTTCACTAAAAGGATGACGGTCTCCTCCATACACCGAATCGTTGACATTAATGTTATGTAAATGTATGTGTACATATTCAGCTCACCTGCTGAAATCATCGTTTTCAACAAATCTATAACAGCAATGCTTCCCTGTTATTCAGAGATATTTCTGGGGCCTATTTAGCACTTCTGAATATCTCGAGCACTAACTTGAATTTGATAAGCCAAGGCCTTGGAAATGGGTGAAGTATAACACTGGAGATTCCATACATGGGGTCCGTTTAACTGGGGTTCTTTTGTGTAATATGAATGAATTACTGAACACGAATGGGATCCTATGTAATTTCTATACATTAAAAAGGTAAAAGTTGCTAGGGGATGCAATAGACATTGGTTTTATTCCTAACTTTAGAAATACAGAGAGTTTGTACCAAATGCAACCCTCATTTGAAAAGAAGGTTGGTGTGTTACATATGGTCTCATCACCAATAGGACACATGAAGTTGATTAAAGACCCCAAAGATATACATGTACTAGGGGAAAATGTGTATTGACAGTATTTATTTCATCCCATAACAGATATATGTTTCAACATTTCACGAATTACATGTATATTTTTGATAATTTCACCAATGTGAAATACAGCATGCGACGTGACACAACAATAGGCTTTACTTTGCACCGTTATACTTTCATTATGACATCATTTCATCAAAAAAAAATCTGAATCGGAAAAGTCGAATCATATGTTTGGAAGTGGAAATCTTTCTTTTTTTTCAACATGCAGTATGTCTATTATAGAATACACTGGAATTTTATGAGAATTGATCAAAATTTGTATCCAGTTTCATGTTCTCTAACCACCTAGCATGTTATGTAAAAATAGAAGCCTTTCAAGTATTGGAAACGTATGTAGGTACAGTACTTATTACATAAATGTCCGCTGGAGTATTACACAGGTAAATAGGTAAGGTATTTAGTATTTCATAGATGCTTCCGGAATATTACACAAGTATACAGTAGTTATTACAATGAGGCCTCACAAGTATTAGCCATATATCATTTATTTAGGGACCTCCCAAGTCATCATGCATAATCATAAATGTAATGTTGTGGCATATTTTCATTCCAAAATCATATGTGTGTTCATACATCAAACAACATTGTGTAAATTGTGATTTTAGATGTGTTTATGATGAATGTAGTAGATTTCTGGGTCTGCTGTTCAAAACCTTAAACCTATACATTGTTCAAGCTTCTACACCTATTTTGTTAGAGGGAAAGGAGGATAATGTTTAATGCTGTAGATTTCTTATGTTTTGCACACAATTCATTTTTTTGGATTAACTTTGTACTTGTTCACAAGGAATTGAATTTTTGTTTCAGTTGATGTGTAAAGTTATAAAGAAATAATTGTTCGCATGATATTTGAATTTGCAATTGG
This sequence comes from Chlamys rubida, assembly GCA_032359455.1. NCBI lineage: Eukaryota > Metazoa > Mollusca > Bivalvia > Pectinida > Pectinidae > Chlamys > Chlamys rubida. Next base: position 10,943 of record JAUMHH010207784.1, read on the forward strand.
TGCTTAGCAATTAACACTTAATTTGGAAAAAAAACACTGGAAATAAAATCCTTCCCAGTGTTGAAATTCAGCATTCTAGTATTTCTCCCCTAAATATGATATGGTGTTTTAGTCCATTAAGTGGAACTCATATAGTTATTAGCTGCCTAGCTGTATAAATGGGTACCAGCATTGGATTTAAAATATCTTCACCATCCCATGGCTAGTGAACAGGTTTAAGGGACCGAGTAACTGCCCATCTGTGATTGTTGTAAATTGTTAAGATTTGAGCCTTTGACATACATGTAATTACTTGTCACTCTGATGACCAATGATCCTGGGTCAAGTCTAAGTACAGGCATCTCATATAGGTGTGGAAGGTTTTGAACATTGTAGACCAATACAATAGACGTTTAGTGCATGGTGATAGGGATTTTTTAAGTTAGTAATTCATACCAGGAGAGAATCGTTTCCTGTACTTGTATAGATGAAACTACTGTTATTTACGTTAAGGAGTTTTAGAATGATGTAATCATATGTGATGGCAAATGTGTATATCATTTTGTGTTTAATATTAAAATTGTATTGTTTGTATATAGGACAGAAACGATGGAGTATTGTTCTTATGTATAGGACACAATGATTGTATATTTAGCATTGTACATGTGTCATAAACAATGAACCACAGTAGCAAACATGATCTAGTTGTTGGAGTTATTCTTTATATGAGAATTTGGAGACTTGTTCCCCTTGCATACGACTACAACACTTCATTTCTGATCGTTCAAGTTAGATCAGTTGTCACCTGTCAAGATCTTTGGAGTATATTGCAGAAGGCTTGTAATTGGATAGAAGACCAGGAAAACTTTGACTGGTTTTCTCTAGATCTTCTTTTTTAAAACAATAATGAATTGTGCTACTTCGACTTCAAAATATTAAGAAACCTCTGGAATACCTTTTATAAGTAGTTCTTTAGATTTTGTTAATCAGTTGATGATGATCATGAAGATCAGTACACAAAAACAAGCATTGATAACATGTAGGCAAGTCTATGCAGACTGAAATATAATGCAAATCATATCAGTCCCTGAATCATCAACAAAGTAAATTAACATCTTGGTCCGTAATTCTGAAGTTGTAACGCTTTAAATTTCATGGCAAAAATGTAAATTAAAATTTCACATATATCAAATACCAGTTTTCGTATACCTCTTCAAAGGCAAAACAAACTCGTCCCCTGTTACAGAACATTTTTCATAGGCAAGAAGCAAGGGAGTTCTGCACTTATCTGCCGATACCAATAAGAAGTGTTGACCTTTTGAATATGACATGACAAGATTGCTTATGAAAAGGGTGGAATTGAAGAGGATAATTTGACCTTGTTCACGTCACAAGAAGCCCATGGGCTTTATCGGTCACCCAGGAACAAATGTATTTGACAAAAGAACAAAACTTGAAAGTAGCCCTTCATTTTCATCACCACTAACGGGCAACTACTTGTTAAATATCATGACCCTAGGCCTTATGATTCTTAAGAAAAGTTGTTTTAAAGAATTAAACATATCTAACCCCGTTTCCTAGAAAGAAATTGTGCTCCTAAAGTTGAGGACAGCTTCGAATTCTTGCAACTGAAATGGATCCCCACCCAAAATGATCATTTGCTTTCCTGTCCAAAAAAGTGCTGGTCCTGTGTTCGTAGAATTGGTACATCAACGATGTGATTAAAAGTAAAACTTACAATGCACTACAAGACACTCTTTGGTTATAGTAGATTTAACATCGTGACTTAATCAGATTAAGCAAGAAAGAATAACCATACCATTTTTTTTCATTGAATTTCCCGAAAATCGAGACATATTTATTGCAATCTTTTCATCAACTTTATAATAGTTTTAATTTTCCAGGAATATACATTACATAATTATATAACATACATGTTATTATGAACAAAAGGCCCATAGGGCCTGTATCGCTCACCTGGATATCTAAGCAATCATGGCAAAATATTCTCCAAATGAGATCCAAGGG
>JAUMHH010207795.1:0-12948 GCA_032359455.1 Chlamys rubida
TATAAAAAGTGAGTTTTTCATCAGTTATTGAATGTTTTTTTCTGAAATTTAGTGTGCATGTACCTCAATTATGTTTGGAAAATATTGGAGGAGGATCATTTTGTGACGGGGATTGTTTAATGCTAACGGAATGCATTATTGAATTTGATATACAGTTTGATGTAGCAGCCATATTGGAATGTCCTTAAAGGGTGCCTATTTTCTCCAATCTATTTTAACGTCCTATTTAACAGCAAATATCATTACAGGACGTGCATCCATGTGTGTTAGAGTGCTACCTCACTTAAATTAAAGACCATGCCAAAGGCACCCATCACAGTATTCAACCTGGCCACACTATACCTATAACAGGTTACATGTATGCAGTGAATAGTTATAGAACTTATCCACAAACCTGTCGTCAAATTCAGGGGGGGGGAGTTGCTTCATGACAATAGTATATTGCAGACGATGTTTACGATGCGATTCATAATTTAGTTTAACACTTATTCCATCTGTCGATTGGTCAACGATCTGATGTCCAATCAAGTACAGATAAGGTCCACGCCCATCGACATTTAAGAAACGGAATATAGACATATAGCACGCTATATGATGTAAGAAAGCGCTTACCTCGCTGTTCACATGTACACAGCCACAAAGAGAAAACATTTCTCGCGATAGAGTAATACATCATTAATGATCTCGACCAGGCAGAGCTTAGCTAAAATGAAAGTTCTGGACTAGGCCCATAAACCACACTTAAAGACAAACGTGTACTTCTGATGTCAAACATCAAATTGAACAAACTGACAACCGAATATGCATATATATGCCTGTAGATCGATTGTCATCTTGTTTTTAGGGGTAAGAGAACAAGTCAACGCCATCACATCTTTCGTTGATGGATCCCAGGTGTATGGTTCTGAGGAGGCTCTTGCCAAGGAACTTCGCGCGAAAGATGGTAAGATTAAGTTCTGTACATTTTTGCGGTCATCATACAAAATTAAACGAAGTATTTGCAACTGAAATTTCGATACAATATTGCATTTTCTGGATTATATACTTGATTTCATTTTTTTCATAGGTCTGATGAAAGTCGAAGGTGATAACCTGTTACCGGCAAATGACGATTCTGCCTGTCTGTTAAGGAATGTTAATGACCATTGTCAGTTAGCTGGTAAGTAAATGGTGTTATACGTTCTGCCCGCCATGAATAGTACTCGTACATTTAAATGGCTGTATGACTTCTGTTGGTGAAATTGCCTCTGTGATAGCGCGAATCTGATGCAGACTCTATAGAGCCCCGGTTCGTATCTTCCGTTCCTCACTTTCCTACTCTTTTTTCAGCGGTACCACACTAAGCAGCCGTCTTCATATGACCTCGACGAGGTCGTTAAACTCCAAACAAACTAAATCTGAAAGAAAACAATTACTATATCCCACTGTATCTTAAGCGGTGTTTTTCTTATGCTTCTTTTACTTAGGGGACATTGAAGAAACCAATACCAATCTACTTACCCCATTGGAAAAGGGATCTCTTTTCTTTTCTGAATTCCCTTGTATTTTCGGCGTTCCCGTCTTTATTTAAAATTTGGATTTTGTAATTACCTTAGCCCCAACCAAAGTAATCAGGCAATTGACATGGAACGGATGTACATTGTTCCTCGGTGCTCTGGTTTTCAGATTGTTTGTTTGTTTTGAATTGTTGTACAGCCCATCGCCAAACCAATAAGGTCATTTAGGACCAAACAACACTGTTATGATAGAATTGCAGTAACATCAAACTAAAACTAACAATCATATTATATCACTGTGTACTATTGTGTTAACTGATATGGAATTTAATTAACCATGTATTAGTCCTTTCCGATTTGACCTGTCGGGCAACCCTACTCTTGTCTAAAGCGTATGACAATACATGGAAATAATTGTGTTCAATACACTTTCGGCTTGTTTTATATGTGATACTTTTGCTTTCATTGATGGTATCATTCATTATAGCCGTTTTCGGTGTACGAATTGTTAAAATTAACAATCCATATCTACAAGCAAATACACAGAAATACACGCATTACTGTTCAATCTTACAATCGAGCGTAGCACAATTCAATGTGTATCTGAATGCAACACGAAATTCTAAATTTGTCTTTCATCTTTTTTATTCTCTGTGATTAGGTGACGTGCGTGTGAACGAGAACCCTCACCTTGGAGCCATACACATTGCCTTCGTACGATACCACAATATTCTGGCCAAACGTTTCAAGGCTCTAGGCCTTCATGACGACGAAGAGATATACCAGAGGACCAGGAAGATCATCGGGGCAATTATGCAGCATGTGACATACGCAGTGTGGCTACCTGATGTGATCGGGGAAAATGCTATGACGAGATTCCAACTCACCTTAGACGACACAGATCCATACGAGTAAGACACAATGGCATTTTTGTGTTGACGATGGAAACAAATCATATCATTTAACAAGTCTTAATGTAACAAAAATCGCTTCAAATGACCATCAAGCTACCCTATAGCCGAAAGGATTCGTCAAAAAGCGTTAATATATTCCTACATACATGTACCAAATAAGAGAAAAAAAAGAAACAATACTTAAATTTCAACCAATCAGAAGCCAGTTTTGTTTTCGATGTATTGTTTGACAACCTATTGACAATTAAGGTCAACTTAAAGAACTTAAAAACATGTAAGTACCATACATGTTTCAAGAACAGCATACAGTGAAGGACTCAAAAATAAAATGTTCGAATTGAACTTGTTTCACCATCTTGACTGATTTAAAGAGGTTGCAAAGACGAACAGATACTATATTAATTGAAAGTGTTTTTTTTTAAATATTACACTTTTATGATATGGCTTATGGTACGAAGCTTTTGTAATTATTTTGTATTAATTTTATGGCTGTTCTATAACAGTAAGAATCTTCATTGTATCTTACAGAAAAGACGTGGACCCGTCCGGTATCAACGAATTCAGTACGGCAGCCATGCGATACGGTCACACTCTTGTCTCCGAAAACTTACTCCAACTGAACGAGGGCTTCATGATCACAAATGACTCGGATCGACTCGATAATCACTTCTTCAGACCAGACATGCTCTCCGACAGTACGCAATTACAAAATCTGGCCCGCTGGATGGTCTCCTTGTCGTGCAAGAAGAGAGACGCGTATGTATTGACTAAATAAGTGCTCAATATACAAGTGCAACAATGATGTATTGCCGAAAACAAACTTCGTTGCTTGCAGGGGTTATCATCGGTGTTTTCTCTTTAGATGACCTAGTTGAAGTATTTTTTTAATGAGAATATCTTTCCATGATTGTGTAGATATCAAAGTATGGAATACTGGACTTTGGACGTCTTCTTAATAAGTCTTCTTTTTTCAGATTTTTTGTCCCAGCGATACACGACAGATTGTTCGTTCAAATAGCTGGAGATGGGCTTGACCTTAGTTCACTTAACATACAGAGAGGCCGCGAACACGGACTGCCAGGCTACACGAGATACAGAAAACTGTGTAAATTAGGTGTTCCAAAAGCCTTTTCTAAACTGAAAGACCATACCCCATGGTTCCAAACAAAGCTGAGTAAAGTCTACACGTACGTATCTTTGACACTAACGATATGGTACAAATATCTGCGTGTTTTGTTTTTGTATTGTCTTACGGTCGCCACATCGACAGATTAAGTTATACTCAGAATCATATTTGACTGAGAAATTGACATTCACAACACAGAATACAAAAAACCCATTTAACAGGTATCAGTAAAAGAAAATCTATAGTGTACGAATCGGTTTTAATGAATCAAACAGGAAAAGTCAACCGATTATAAATAATTATACATCGGTGACACAGAAACTGTGTTCAATATTTAATTATAGTTTGTACGTCACGCGTTGTTTAAATTGGCTAATTAAATAATAAAAAGGTGAACTGTAAATTGTTTGGAATTTTCGAATTGATCGGGTATTTAAATATCAAGTAAATCTCCTGACTTCGTTTGTATGACAAAATCAAATAACGGGGCAAGTTATAGTTTTTAAATCTCATTTTTTCATTTGTACATATGAGTACATAGCCGATGACTTTTATTTCCAACATATATTTTACTCTTCTTTCTTGTAGCTACAGAATGTCCACAAGTTGACAAAAAAAAATGTTTGGGCATATTACTCGAATTTGATAACGAGCAATGTATATGGGGCGATTCACGGGCTGTTATTAAGGTTTCAGACAGTAATTATAATTTTTCATAAAATAACATGTCGAGAATTGAAAAAAACAAAATTTAGTATTCTAGTTGAAAAAGAAAGTGAGCTCCCATCGTTATTATCTAGAAAAATCCGACGTTATCTTAAAAGAAAGTTTCGGTAATAATTTCGTTCCAATTATATCAACGGCCAAAGTCTCGTTAGTTTTATTTCTTTAAAAAAAGATAGAATTATAATCTGACAACGGTAATTAACATAGATAACATTGCATCACACCTCATCACATTGTTTATTGCTACAATATCGGTCCGTATAACGTAATACAGGCAGTTTTCTTTACCGTCAGCTGTAAAGCCACCCTAAGAGCATGCTATTATGCTAATTTAAATGAACATAATCATTTTATTAATTTAAATAAACATTCAACATCATTGTATTAATGTTAAATATCAATTAAGTTGTTTGAAATAAGACGTTATAGCATATTAACTGTGATTTCCTACACATTTTTATAATGGTACTTCATTGATAAGCTGTTCTCCCTGATGCATTTTCCTCACGCTCTCTCAAATGCATTTTCTTTATGGCTAAGTGAAGAAAAATAGCTTTACTTTTATTCTCTCTGATGCATTTTCCCCGTGTTCTCTAAATTGCATTTTCTTTATGGTTAAGTGAAGAAAAATAGCTTTACTTTTATTCGTACTTCCATTGATAACTTAAATGCTTTTAAAATTTAGATAAAATGAATGGCCTAACGATTCCTAAGTCCAGAAATCAAATGTTGTTATAACTTTATAAACGTTGAAAACAAATTAGATCCATTATTAAATATGACGGCACGTTATCAATATAGTGTTATTTAAGTTGTATGATGACCTGTTTTGTGTTGAATGGCCGTTATGAAACTAATACTATTAAAAATAATACTTATCTACTTTAAATAATTTTTTTCAATCATTATAAATCCACACAAATAATTTGTCCTATAGGAGTCATCATAGGGAATGAAAAAAACATCTTTCAAAAAGCAGTACCCCCATTTACCTGCAGGGAAATGGATCACATTGACATGCTCGTCTGTTAAGCTCCAATCAATTTTACTGTGACATATATATAAATTACTATGACCTTTATTTAGTGAAACTAAAAAGACCGATATGAAAGATTACTGTGACGTTTCCCCTGTCTGTAGCGGAGTAAATGGAATTGACTGTTTGCTAGTTGAGAAACCAAATTCCAAGAATGTTTACCGTTTGATCTGTGTGTAGGGATGTGGACGATATCGACCTGTTTGTCGGTGCGATGACAGAGAATTCCGTCGATGATGGCCACATAAGTAAAACCTTCGCTTGTCTGCTGGGATTGCAGTTCCAGGCCCTTAAAAGAGGCGACCGCTTCTGGTTTGAGCGCCCTCCGCCTCACGGAATGTCGCAAGGTAATTATAATAATTGTATTATTTAACGGCCCATCAACAATTTGAGTCATTTAGGGCCCAACAACAATGTAAAAAATAGACATTAATATAAATTGAATACATGAAAACCAGAAAACAAAGGTTAAAATGTGTCAAAGATGTCAAAATATATCAATAGCAAACGAATTATTTATGAAATATATCATATCTTATTATATAATTGAATATAAATAATCATAGATTGATTGCACAGAAACTATATCAAATAAACGTTTCATAGAGGGTGCATTGTAAAATTTGTCACGTATTTGTTTAAAATCAGCGCATTCAATCATAACGTGTTTGACTGTAAATGATTGATCACATGCATGACAATAAGGTTGGTCTTCCTTATGTAAAATGTAACTATGTGTGATGAAGGTATGGGCTATGCGTAGTCGCGAGAGACAAACTTCCTCTCTGAGGTCTGCTCTACCTTTTGCACTTAAACCAACATGATGTTGAACTGAAAACTACTTATTGTTTGTTTCTTCAGACCATTCATTTTGCCAATTCGTTTTAATAAAATTCGCCATTGAAGATTTAAAATCAGAATAAGGCAGTTTAATATCTTTCGTAATGAGGTTAAGTGCTGCCTTAGCAGTTCTATCCACTTTTTCATTTCCATTTATTCCGACATCGCCAGGTAAAATACACCATTATACTTCAACAAGTAACATGTCAAGTGTTTAAATTATGAGCACGTATTTGTCAATGCTTATGAATGCCGTCTTCTGCCTTGTACGATTTGAACGTTTAAGTTACTGGCGGCATAAGTTGTGCGGTACCGCAAGGAAGCCGCAATCATACATACACGCATGCATGCATACATATACATCACACTCATGGAAGCATGTCCCGAACGGATTTTAGCTGGTTTCTTTTAGGATATTAAAAAACATAACCAAATGCCGTGTTTCACAGGCCTAATCAACACAAAACAGTAACACTTACATCGGACACTTGCCGACGAGTACACATGTATGTACTATATCAGTTTTGTGTTATAGGCTTATTTTTCTCTCTATTTCTTTTCAGGTCAGAGAGATAACATCAAATCATTGCCATTGGCTAAGATTATATGTGAAGTATTTGGCATACAACAAATCCAGGAAAACATCTTCGAAGTACCAAGGTGAGTATTGCAGATTATATTTGCCAATCTTAATGCAACATATAGAATAAAAGACATAACGAGGACCTCAAAGGAATTTAATATGGGCTTAGAAAAAGCTTCCAATTATGTTAATGTTATACCCAACAAATTGATTGTAGCGAAAACATTTTATCGAAATAAGACTTTCATTGGACATAATTATATATGATCAGATACAAATCAACAATATAAGAACGCGATGTCCGTGCAAATTTAATATGTAACCAAGATCTTAGTTACCATTTTAACATAGGTCTGTCTGTAAACACGTATCTATTTCTGTTGAACTATACTAAAGAATATCGTTATTTTTTTTTATGTAATTACATGTTATACGAGAAATTGTAAAATAAATATCCTCGCTATTGGGTCAAAGGTCACCGACTTTTGTATTTTGTATTTTTTTATCGATTAAGAATACTATCACAATTAATTTTATGTTTTCATTTTATTTCTGTCACATTTACCACCGTTAACGTTATTCGCAATCTTAAATACTTGATTAGTCAACCATTATTTAAAACCGATTTCTCCTGAACTTTTTCAGAGCAAATTTCACCCAAACTTAGTAGACAATTTTGCCTGACCGCCCTTTTGCATTGCAGTTTTGATAATTATCCAAGTGATTAAAAATCGAGCTCTTGTCGGTTAATCATTAAACAGCCATATCTCATTATACCTTTAGTTCAAACGTACACCTTTGGAAATTAAATAGAAATATATAAAGGGATTTTTGTTCAGTTATTAAGAAAAATGTCAACTGGTTTTCGTCAGGGGTCAAAGGTGAAAAGTGATACATTGAAAATTGTTTTCTTTAGCTCTGCCAGTTCAGGATGAACCAAACTTAAAATACAAATATTCCCTTACTAATTGATATATCTAAAGGCTTTCAAAAAATACTATATGACTGCCACGAGCTCTGATTGGGTAATAATAAAACTATATATCGTTAACGCCTGTAGTCCCAAGGGTGTTCTTTGAATATGATATAGACATGGGGAGGGGGGGGGGATACAACTCACCTTCACACCTTTATTCAAAATATATCAACTTCAAGTTTAATGATTCAACAGGTTTAACATACTGGCAACATACAGTGAAATGCCCGACACATTGTCTATCACCATTTCTAGTTTTCTATTTGTTTTGTTTGTGTGAATATTAAACTTTAGTGAACGAAAACTAGGATGTTACAAGTGATCAAATATAGCGCGATTTGTGCGAATATTGAACTTACTAGATGCATGATACAAATGCTTGTTACAAATGTCACACAAGAGTAGCTCGATGTGCAAAACTGTTAACTTAGCAATAGAACGTTTGGTTAAACGAAATAAATTCAAATCAACTACAATATGTTAAGATTACGTTTTGTTTCCGTTAAAGGTTAAACGAATTCAAGGCATGTTCTGATCTGCCCGACATCAACGTCGACCTCTGGATGTAATGCTTTATGGAACAGTTTTCTTTTTCAGCAAAACGGACATAACTATCAACTGACATATATCTATTATTTCTTGTCTTCCTTCCAAACAGTGCATATTCTTGTATACCTATGTAAACAGTTTTTTGTCAATAAATAACACTTTTGCATCATTTTTGCTTTGTTCTTGTATTGTTGTAAGTTATTAAGGGCAAAACAACGATGTGAAATAAGACACTCGCAGAAATATATTCATCAAACTAGAAATACAAAAGTTTCAAAGGTGTCACAAATACAGTAACCGAGACCGAATTGGTAGTAAAATACCATATCTAATTATAAAGATAATTGAGTGTAAATAATTGTATATTAATTGCACAGAAACTGTATGAAAAAAACTTTTCATAGACTGTACATAGAATCGGTGACCTATTTGTTTTAGATCAATGCATTAAATCATAAACTGTTTGAATGTAAATGGCTTCATTTCATTTCAGTAAATTTTATTGAAAAATCAAAAGCTGGCTATGCCTATATAAGTCGTCTCCTAGCCAGAAATACAAACAAATATAAACTATATATAAAAAGAAAGAGAGAGAAATGTTACATGAAGTAGTTAAAGAAATGGTGATGCAAGGGGAGTAACTCATCAATTTATTTTATCAATTTATAAAGTAGGAATTATTTTTTACAGAAAGACTTTAAAAATGAATTCAAGATGAATTTTGTTTTGTAAATGGCTTCATGGCATTAAGGCTGTTAATCTTGATTATGTGGCGAAGGTACGCACTTTGTATTTAAACCAAAATTTTATCAATTACGGTTATATTGTACTGCGTGTGATCACTAGGACAGCACGAGGCCATTTGTCATATTCAAATATGTCCTTCTAGAGGGATTGTTTTAAATTCACAACAATTTTACATATGATTGAAATGTATATAATATTCAGAAGAATAACACGCAAACATTCTTCCCTAAAACATCTAAAAAAACATTTAAACTCAAGGAATCGTTTCAGAGGTCTCGTGGTTCTGCAACATACATTATAACATACATTATTAATTCCTAAAATATCTACTTGAATCATCACTCAACACACTTCTAGAAATTTGTATAGGTATATTTAAAACCAGCGAAGTCCCTAGTTCATGGGAAAAAGGCAACAGTCATTCCTATTCTTCAACCAGGAAAAGAGAACACTGATCCTTCTAACTACCGCCCTATAGCACTCACAAGCTGTATTTGTAAAACACTTGAACAAATGCTCGAAGGAATGATCAATTGTAGGCTGATATGGTTTATTAAATGAAATAAAATAATATCACCACTTCAGAGTGGTTTTAGGTCTAGAAAGGGTACTAACGACCATTTGGTTAGACGTCAATCCTTTGTGTCTGAGGCTTTTCTAAAGAAGGAGCATTCAGTTGCTGCCCTTGATCTGAAAAGGCATGCGACACAACGTAGTAATACGGAATCATGAAAGATCTGCATGAAACGGGTATGAAAGGTAATTTACCGATTTTTATTTCCATCTTCCTATCAAACCGATTATTTCAAGTACGGAATGGAACAACATTTTCTTACGTCTACGAACAGGAAATTGGCGTCCCAACAGGAGGTATTCTTTCTGCTGCAACACTTTTTGGGCTGAAAATTAATACAATTGTCAAAACATTGACTCCGTCTGTTGAATATTCCCTGTACGTAGTACATGTCAGTTACGATATGCTACAGGTCAAAACATATGAACACCATCGAAAAACAATTACAACAATCTTCAAAATACCTTCAAATCTTGGCTGATGAAAGCAGTTTTAAATTTTTCAAATCGAAAACCGTGTGCATGCATTTTTGTCAATTACGTAAGACCCATGACGATCAAAACCTCTCCTTTGACGGCTAACCCATTCCTGTAGTAGAATAAACAAAATTCCTCGGCTTTATATTCGATAGAAAATTACTTGGCATTTTAAAGGTAGCCTCTCATACTAACTAGCATTGATAGGGAACTATTGCTAAGACTCTTAAGAAACAGGTTTATGGATCAATAGTTTACGGATTCGCAAGAGAGTCGTATCTTAAATCATTGGGTATCATACATGACCAGGGGCCAAGACTTGCACTTGGGAGTTTTCAAACTCACGCCGATTGCTAGTATCTACATGCAAGCAAACGAACCATCGATATATAACCGTTGAGAGAAACTATCATTGCAGTGTACAATTTAATTTGAATAAAATCCTTCAAATCAATCCTATTTCACCGGTATTCAATCCAAATTATAAAATTTTTATCACCACTTTGAAAACGCCAAAATTAATGTTGACGCTATTCAATTCATTTAAAACAATTTATGTTCTTTCATGGATTTTGATTTCGCCAGAGGTTGATCTTTCACTCCATGAGACAGTAAAATCTGACACTGAATCTTACGCCTTTTGTTCACCCTTTTCGAAATGGCATTTGAAATATAAGGACATTCAATCATTGTTTATTGATGTTTGGAAAGGTGATCCAGCCATAGTTTCAACAGATGCCGTAATTGGATGCTGGCTAATAAATGATGCATCACTATTTTCTGCAGAAGCCTACGCTATCTATCTTGCCCTCGAACACAATATTGTGAACTTTGTACCGACGTCAAAACTTTGAAGAATATTCCAATTAATAAAAATATCAAGTGGATGTAATAATAAACTCCCAGAAAATGTCACCAATGTAGTGGGTTAATTTAATACAAGTAGACAAAAATGAAACGAGGAGACACAAAACACAAGGAGACGGCGACCTGAAATATAATGATACGTCTGACTATATATCAAAATGGCATGTAAATGATTATATGTTCTTTATAATTAATACTGTAAAGTAACATGAAATAATAGGCCCTGCCTATAAGCGAGCGCACATAGTTCGGTAACCTTTGTAATGATAGTGTAGATCTCGGGCGCCTGCAGCGCCCCAGCTAAGGGCTTTAAGGTTACAAAACGAACAGAATCCCTCCTTAGGACAAAGGTGCGTCAAATATTCTGACATGAAAAAGAAATAAATGGTGGTTATAAAAAATAGTATCTTAATTAAGAAAACCTGCCAGATATTTCATGTAGGCCTTTTTGTTGTTACTAATTTACTATTATTTCAACACCTTTGTCAATATATCGCCTGATCCCTTTTAGCATCAAAATTTGTCAAGACAAAATGACAGAAATAGGATCTACTGTGCAAAGAAAATATTTGTTAAAAAGGCAAAGTATTGCAATGCAATCCATAGTCCCTCACCGGTAAGAATTGCTATATTTAACAAACAGTACACTTATGTCAGGAAGCATAGGTCACAGTGAGGTTATAGTTATCTACTTCTCTCCGCCATCCCAAGATGTCCTTGTTCATCAAATCAGGTTACTCATGGTGAAATAGTATAGAAGATATGCCCCGGACAAACATTTTCAAATGCAAAGGTCAAGTCATTGATCACAATGACCTAATTCTGTACACGGTAGATAATGACGTTTTTCATTATTCAAGGGGCCATAACTCCACCAAATGGGGTCCGCTTAAAGTGGTCATCGAACTAGGCCGAGCCCTTAAGTCAGCTAACCCTGTGACCAAGTTTGAAGAAAATCGGTCAACATTTGTTGTAGTTATTGCACGGAAATGAAGCGTGACCGACAGACAGACAGACGTACAAACCCAAATTAATATCCCCCGTTTCGGTGAAAGCGGGGGATAAAAATAGGATTGCACACATATACTGGTACATGCAATTCAAATCTGTACATAAGGTTATTCATGAGTGATCACGGTTCTCCCCAGTTGAATGTCTACATTTACTTGTAGTTGAGAGGGGAAACCCCTTCAATTCCCTATTATATATATATAATTATAAGAACCTTCATACAATATGTTTCAATTTTAGATATTTCATATACCAGTATTTAGTTATCAAAATGGTAAACCTTATAAAATTTGAGGATAGGTTTTAGAATGTGTATAAATACAGGATAAAAAGTGTTGCTGTTATTTACTGTTGTGTATAGGTTTATTACTAACCAAAAGTATCCCGAAACCGAGTCCCTGTATGTTATTCATATGACTATGATACACCTATGTACCAAACTTCAGCTAGATATTTGAAATTTTTACGACCGGTGGCGTGGTACACGTGTTTAAAGAAATCTACAGATCGTGAAGCATCTTCAAACTATATCTCTAAAATTAATCTAAAATGTAATCGACATCAGAAGATATTTTATTCATATGACTTCATATAACACATTTTATTGGATGCACAAAACCAATGCATCAAACAGTTAAAAGCTTTTAAGGGTGCGTCAGTTATTAAATTATTCAGATTTGCTCAAGACAATATTGATGATTTCAGCTTCTGAAAACAAACCTGACGTGTTCACAGCTGCAAGGCTTTTAAATTACCTCCAATACAATACTGCCATTTTGTTAATTATATCTCGATGCGTAAGGCTATGAATGCAAATAACATATTAAAGCAGTGCTTGTCATGAAATTGTTTACAAACTAACAACTCAATTATGTAAACACCTCACAAACGTGATAGTTTTAAAAAAAATATTTATCTTGACTGGAATTGATATCTGAGGAAGTGTTGCGTCAATAGTCTAATGTAGGTGTTTGTGACCAGGTATCTCAATGATCTATGATAAGTGTTTGTAACCAGGTATCTCAGT
>JAUMHH010207806.1:0-12947 GCA_032359455.1 Chlamys rubida
ATTAAGTTTGTCATCAATAGCAATGTGTGTTATAGGACCATAACAACATTTGCTATAACATTCATTGCTTTAATTGAATATGTACAAAAACATATACAATTGTACCGTGTATAAGTATTATGATCAAGATAGTTTCAGCTGTTTTCAGCTACTCCATAGTTAATGAAAGATTCAGAGCTACCTATAGTATTTATACCAATTTCTCTAGATTACTATTTAATTTATTATGGTCCTTTAGATTATTGTGGCCTCCTTTGGAGTTTAAGGGATATGGCAGGAGCCTTTTAATTTACAATCTATGCCTAGGCGTTTTGTACACGTGAAAGCTCTGACATCTACAGTTTTCAGAGGAATTTGTATAACATTTTCCCTTTTCATATGGTTTATGGAGTCCCCTATAGGTCCAAAGATCACCATCGTAACAACTTCAGAACCCCTATGACTTAAGCATGGTCCCTGTCATATTTAGGTAAAATATCCTTCAATTTGTTTTTGAAAATAGTGAAAAGTTAGAAAATACAGTTTTAAAATGTAAACTGATGACATCAGCAGATGAAGCACGATGACAGATGTATGGCAATGGCTGCCTGATTTATTTGATATTATATTGATATGACATTAAGACGGACATGCTACTTACTTTTATGTCCACAATTCATTTACGATGTTACATATCAGACAAGCCGTATACATGTGATTACCTTTTTGAAAAGTGTTCATGTCTTGCAGATATGACCTTAATACCCAACAGGACATTTATACCTACCGCTGAGTTATTTCCTGTAGATTTGACATTACCATTAATCTGGTTTCCATAGTAACATGACAAAGGAAATCCGTTTACTTCTAGTGTAAATTCTCCGGTACTTTTCAAAGAATTAGTTCTCCAATATCGGAGATGAAGTTGTCATAATCTGAATAAATGGGAGAGGAACAACAAATGTTCGGCAGCCATATTTGGTCATACAGAATCATCGGCCTGGCATCATGACAGTAATTTCCGAGTCATCTTGTCTGCAATGAATAATTATCTCTGGAATGATAAGCTGGCCTTGTCATGGGTATCCATGGAAACTCACAACACCCAAACATCTTTATTTTTTGCAGTTATAATTGTACTATGAATTAATATTTAATATTAATATTAGAATGTCTATACTTATGCTCCAGTATAGAATTAGGGTTGGTATTGCAAGTATTTTCATATTGCAGCATATTGCAATATTTTAGGAAATATTGCAATATATCACAATATTTTGTATTCCTAGAAATTAACACATGTATTTAAAATCATTTTCTATAAAAGAAATGAAAACTAAGCATTTGTTCAGAAATTTCAATGGAATGGATAACATTAATTCAATTTCAGTTTTTGTTTTTTTGAATTTCATAAAAGTGTTCAAAGCACTAAAAATTCATTTAAAATATTATTGCAATATGCTTAAATTGTCATTTCATTATCATATTGCAATATATTGATACACAGATACTGCAATATATTGGTGATTGCAATATTTTAGTCCACCCTTAGTATAAAATCATAAAATCTCAAATATCCTATCAGTCTAGTGTCCTTAACACATGTAATATGCATGCTTATCTAAAATACGCAAATCTTTTTCTCAAAGAACAGAGGTCTACTTTCTCAGGTACATTTTGCATATCTCCAGCTTAAGCTAAAACTCTTTATTTTCATTCATGTGAAATGCACACAAATTAACATTTATAGCAATTTATCAGATGCAAACAAGATTGTTTTACATATCAATGCCTCAAAAACAATATCTAAGCATTTATAAATTTTTGTTTTCAAAAGTTTCAGTCAGAAGCTTGATCTCTTCATGATATATGTTTCTATTTCATCAAGCATCTTCAGTATTCTTCATGAATGCTGACACATGTACATGTAAATATAATACAGACATATGTAAACCGGAGCTGTCTCCAGACAAACCATGAGTGTTTGAATTCTAATTCATTTAGTATCTTTGATAAAATTTGCTATATGTTCACATTGGTGACTTCAAATAAGCTGTTGTACCATTACAAAAACAGCATTCAATCTCATTTTTTTCAGATTCTGTCCATCAGAATAATCAATGTTGCTTCATTTTCTGATCTTATTGTCTCCAATTACTTTCTAAAACATTAACTAACAGTAGCACTCTTAACATGAGTCACCATATATACTGACTGAAAACTGAAGGCTGCAAATTTTAATTGGGTTCACAGACGACAAATCTGGCAATTTAACAAAATAATTTACCTCAACCGTTACAGTCTACCTAGCTATACAAAGAGGTACCAGATGTAACTTTGGTAAATCTATTGATTATGCAATATATATGTAAAACAGACCAGTAAAACAGAAATGTTTAAGATAACAGAATGATAGATATGTAGTTACCTGTCCATCTTCAACTTCTTGACCTTCGGCTTGATCTCCAACAAACAGTTGTGAGGCCCAGGATCCATTTTCATTCTCAACACAACCAGCTAATGTCAGGTTACCTTAACACTTTTAAATTTGTATCTTTACATGTTCCATCTGACTTGGTATTAATGCTGTAAGACAAAAAATAAGGACAAATCAATTGAACATTATTGAAAATAATCGTCTACTATTACATACCCTAGTCAGGGATAATCCTGGAGGAGGCCAAGGGGCATTGGGCCTCTCAAAACTGAAATTGGCCCCTCCTAATTACGATGTTGTTTTATTTTTACGATTATTTATTGTCCCTCTAATTTTTTTCATTGACTAAAACTTCAGTCTTGCTGGCCATATTGCTTTCAGCTTCATGAATTTCCCCTGCTAGTAGAGGATAGTCAAAGAAAAATTTCCCAGTTCATTAAATGAAAAATGAAGTTCAATTAATTGTCAAGCTGCAATCATGTTTATTCATAGCAATTTATATTTATGTATGGTATAAGCTGCTTATCTCGTTCACCCCTGAAGTTTCATGATGAACTAGCTATTCCAACCTTTGAATTGGAAGGGTTCAAATGTGTCTTCAAGGGTGAATGAGTTAAAGATCCCTGTCCCACTGCACTCTGGTTTTTCGTATATACTGTAACCTCCCATTAATATTTTGTTTTGGATATATAACTGTGGCACAGTTCGGCCAGCACAATTCTGTTGAGCATTAGCTCAGTCCGTTAGGGTGACAGTATAGCAAACTGAGGTCCTGGGTTCGAACCCTGGTCAGCACCACTGATTTTTTCACACTCACAACACTGTTGTTGGTTATGTGTTATTTGTTTCATCTTTATTTGTTTTCATTTAAGTCCCACAAGGTATGTTTTCTTTCAAAAAATGATTTATAAAAGCTATATATGTATAGTCATGCTGGAAAACAGTTTTCAATGCGTAGTCACAATTTTTCGCATTGGTATGGGGAGCCTTAACTCCGACTATACATTAAGTGCATACATGTAACGAAAACAATAGCTTAAGCAGGTCAGGTTAACCTATTATCTTTATTTTTAAATATAATTAAAACAGACACAACAATCTCACAAATGAGATTAACTCTTTTAAATAACCAACAATCTTGAAAATTTCTTAGTTCAAAAAGAGTTTTGTCACTCCATTTTTGGAATGGTATGAGTCATGATAACGGTGTCAGGATGAATTTTCAGTAATTAGGCTTAGAGCTGTGTGGTTATCTGTTAGATAGCAGGGCCAAGCTCCCCCCAGCCCTGCCTCATAATCCAGAGGAGGAAATGGGCTGTCAAACAAGACGGGAGGGAAGTTTAGAGAACATCTGTCAGCTTACTATCTCATCACTAATTGCTACAGAGAAACTATTGATTCGGAACTTGGTTTTTAGTGTAGAGAAGGACTGGAATTTCTTGAGACACACCACCATTTCTTCTGGGTGACATCAATGATGCGACAACTTTATACATGCAAGATTCATCAATGACGCATGCTGTTCCTTTCACGTTTTCCGTCACCATACACAATGGTGTGGCAGTGTGCGTTGTCCGCCCATTAGGTCAGTACAACTTCACACACAAAAGACAAGTGGCAAGCCCTACTAATCACTGCAAGTCTTAAGGAAAATTCTTAACGAACAGTAATACATGTACCGTATTACCATATTTGGACAGGAAATTAAGGCAGTAATTCATTCATTACATTATGTAAGTCGTCTTCTGTAAGCATCAACAGAAAATTAATAGGAAGGTGATTTTGTATAAATAAATCTGAATAACAATTGATAATAGCACTTAGGAACTGAGGTACCAGTCTCCTGAATGGGTCAAAGTTATTTCCTCAGAGAAACATATAAATCTATTGAGACTATTCAAAACAAATATAGAAAATGTACTGCCAATTTAAAAGTTGTAAACAAATAACAAAATACCATTTGAATCATATAGAGTAGCTACTATAAACTGTCAGCAAATCAAGAATTCTTTGTGGCAACTTGGGATTATTTCAATTTTTTAAAGGTATAATAATTTAATTTTAAATAAAATCGGCCAAAAAGGATTTGAGCTACAATGTATAGCTCATGTTGTGTCAGCCACTCAGAGGCCTTCCAGGGGCCATCTTTTGGAATTCCTTTTGGGTACTTTTTGCAAATTGAGACAAATACGTAATTATCAATGTGAAGGTCGTCATTAGGTCAGTACAACTTTACACACAAAAGACAAGTGGCAAGCCCTACTAATCACTGCAAGTCTTAAGGAAATTCTTAACGAACAGTAATACATGTATGCCTAAAATTAATAAAATGAATTGAATTGAATTGTATTACCATATTTGGACAGGAAATGTATTAGACAAATAGTTACCGAATGAATGAAGGAATCAATTGATGGCAGAAGTGACCTTGACCTTTGACCCAGTGGCTGAAAATACAAAATTTGCATTAGTTTCACAGAATCAAACAGAATGCTAAGCATGCAGAAAATAAAACAGAAAATCAATCTTTAATGAAGTAAACTTGTCCTTTTCGGTGTGCCCTCTTTATATCCCGTGTACTTTCAATATGAACAAGTTCACATATATGCGTAAACATGACCTATCAGGCCATGCATGCTTAATGTACTTGAAATGCAATGAGGTTATATATTACCGTATATCATTTTTATTTCCTATATGTCATATTTTTAACTCTGGATTGATAGAACTTTGGGTGTCCAACAGTCACTCAACTACATCACTATAGCTCACATGTGTAACTCTATACATAACACACATACAAAGGAAATGTTGAATTTGTATATATGTATCCCCTTTTAAGGGCTAGTGACTTAACCAATGGATTCCATAAATTCCACCATTTGAACAAATCTGATTTATCAGATCCTACTCCATCTTTGAATCCAAAAGTTCGGCTCTTTGATACACGTATCATCTCTCCACCCTTGGAATAAATCATGACAAAATCCAAGGCATGCGGTTATAGCTATTTGATTGCTTTCAGATATATAAAAAAAACTTACCAATCACACGGCTGTAGTTGAAGATTACACGTCAGAGGAGCGACACTCGACTTCAAAGCCCTTAATACCTTTCATATATATATCTGAAGAGGTGAAAGCGCTAGGGAGGTACTAAGAAACTCTTATCATTTGTGTTATATATATATGCTGCTGCTATGCAATTCTTTTGATGTGCATTAAAGGATCAAACTAGTCTACCTGTAATATCTGCCTATTGATTTGTTGGCAGTGATTTTTCTTCCTTGTTTTGATATGGGCCTGTGCCATGTGACTTTGGGGAAAAAGCACACACAAATAACATGATTTGGGGAAAATACAGCAGAAATTATCTCCAGGAAGGGGCCTTTTATTTTATAGATAATTCAATGGGTGGAAAATGTCTAAATACCTATGGGGAATGATGGCAAATTTCAGCCAAATACATAAATGAAAATCCATCAGAACATGTATGTTCAGGCAGGGACAGTATATAGACCCATTATCCCTGGTTCAGGCCAGGTGAGATTTATATGGAACATAAAAGGAATCTTATTAACAGTTCCTAGGTGGAAGGGAAGCTACTCTTCCTATGAATAATACCGGTGACTATTATATCACAGCTAGTTAGATGCTTTGTAACCCAGGCATTTAGTAGCCACCCCAAGAGTAAAATGATGATGCATGGCCAATAAAAGTTGTTTTATTTGCTTTTTACCAAAATTTTGGATATGTATTTATCTGATGGGCCATTAAGCTACAAGCATGTCGGGAAAGTTGATCATGTGCGTATCTGCCTGTAAGCTGACCAGAGACATATAAAGCCATATAGCATACGTCTCTGCGCTGATACACCTTTACTAGGAAATTTCCACCGGGTCAAACATTCGCCCATGAAATCAGTTTTCACCCAGTGTTAATTTAGCCCTTCACACTTAATTACCATGCTGCTCACCTATTATTATATTCACTGTAATATTAAATTCATCGGGACCACAGACAAAAAAGGCAAAAATTAAACTGCAGTGAAAATTTCCCAGTGTAAAGTAATGAATATCACAGCATTCAACTCATTAAAACGTATTTTATAAGGATTCAGTAAAACAAAAAGTGATATTTAAACTGTATGATTAAAATTTGAGAAATCACCCATCATATCAACTATAGTAGCCTGGGGTGGCATGGGGGTGGCAATGGAGGCAGTTTCCCCACCCCACACATATTTTCAACATACCTTTCAGCAATCAGATATCTTTTTAGGCGCCGACGCCCTGTCTTGCTTAAATTTTACAGCAGGGGTTTCACAATTTCAATCTGTATCCCAAGCACGCACCTCCTCCACCAATCAGATGGGCCATATAATATTAAGCTACCAGCATCTGCATGCAGAGAAAGCTGAACACACGTTTTTTGTGAGGCTTACTCAGCAATAACTTTTTCCATAAAATCCTTACCACAAACAATTTTCCTTCCTGTATGGTTCTTGAGATATGTGCACTTCCAGAGTTGCTGGACTTTTTGCCTGTATGTAATATATATATGTCTTGAGCCATTTCTGCAGATGTTGTTTCACATGATTATACCACATTAATACCACCAGATACCGTAAGTTATTTCTTTACAACTTCTTTTCTGCATATGTGAAGCTGGGTGACCACAGATCACATGGCTCAGTATATACTTCAGGTCACCTATTGGTTTACTAAACCCCTGACAGCAGACATAACATGTCCAGAGGGGAATTTAGATCAACTGAAAGAAAGAAAATCAGCACTAAGTGGCAAAAGAGGCAAATGATACCTGGTAAGACTTTCTAGAGTAGGATATGTTACCCTAAATCTCTTTATCCACACGCATAACACAATGGGAATTGACTAGGGTTAACCTTCAAATATATTTCCATGTGTGGATTATTCCTATGACATGCAATTTGTTTCGATAATAGTCTAATTATTTACGAATATTGAAAGCATCAAAGTCTGTATGGATAATGTTAGTAAATCTGTACACCGAATCTGTTAACACATGCCAATTGCTGCCGCTGGAAGAAATAAGCTTAAGGCCAGGATTCAAATAGACTGCCAGTCTTTCTAATAATAAATATGTAGTGAAAAATTATCTCTAAACTGGATTACACTGAGAGTGGGGTATTGACCGATGAGTGGAGGGTATGTTACTGTTACACTCATATAATACTGTGGTCAACCTGATTACCATTCTTCTATTTTGAGTTTTACCATGTTCTGATTTTGCTCACAATGGCAGAGCCTGAGAGACCAACCTGAAGGGGTTTCTAGTGTAGCTGAACTGGACTGGGTCGATCGTTGCCGACCAGGTAGCTCAATTGGTAGAGCGTCCGTCTAGAGTTTGGAGGGTCCTGGGTTCGAACCCTGGTCTGGCCGTGCATTTTCCCTCTCCTGCTACAGTGGTGACTTCGAGTGTATACCACTTGGCAATAGGGAATATTGTAAATAGTGACCTCTTCGGGAGCAAATACTTAGAAAAAGGAGGGAGCTAGGAATGTAGCAGAACTGGACTGGATCGATCGTCGTTAACTATAGGTAGCTCTAAATTCATTGGTATAGCGTTCGTCTGGAGTTCGGAGGATTCCGGGTTTGAACCCTGGTCTGACCGTGTAATTTTCTCTCCTGTTACACTAAATTTCCTGTCGAGGATGGAATGGGGGCCGTGGGGTCCAAATGGGGAGAAAAATAGTTTTTTAAAGAAAATTCACTGACGGGAATGAAGCCCACATCTTTTGGCAGTACTTTTAATTAATTTGGTAAGAAAATGTTTATCATTAGCACATTATTTCAAAGTACAGTGCACATACCCAACAACATGTTAGATACATCAGATAAGTCATGCCAGGTACGCTTTTCCGGTTTCACGTGCTCCTGAGGGCGGGAAAACTTTAAATGCCGTTGTGTTTGGTTCGCTTGCAGCAAAGTTTTATTACCATAAGGGGACATAACTCGTGTCGAGCCACACGCGAGCGCTTGCATTGACTGACTCACGTTTAAAGTTATGCGCTTTCAGTATGAAAACTTTTATTTAACGAGCAGTGGCTACGTTGTTACGATTTTACCCTGTCGATTTAAAAGTATCTTTCTGAACGAAGCAGGACGTTTTTAATGCTGGACGTTTTTAATGCTTAATTAGAATAATAATAAGAAGACGTCTTATTCTATAGGATATAATTTAATTGATCTACAAAAGTAAATTGAACACTGAAAATACGGTGTTCGTAAAATAAATGATGCTTAAATGGGAATAAGTTACGAACTTATACATTATACAAGTCTGAGCTGTTTGTTCTAAATGTATTCATTCCTAGAACCTATCGCAGAATCCTTAGTTTCTTGAGATGTGGTAATAACCTACCACTGACAGTTGAAACCGGGCGATATTTTAATCCTGAAGTCCCACTTAGCTAAGGACAATATAAATGACTGTGGATTTCGTTCTTATATTGTTACATATAAATAATATATTTGAAGATTTTTGTGATGGACCAGTTTGTGCGTACTTTTAAGTTCTATGTTACATGTATATGACTATTTAATGGAATAAAACTTGCATAAATATGATAACTGGTGTTGTGAATGTAATATTTGATTTTTGTATATTTAAACAAAAACATTCTTAGACTTTCATATAGAGAATATAGTGTCTCATAGGCCGTATGGCTAGGCGTACATTGTTATAAACTTTTAGTAAAAAACGTGATACTGAAATGAATATTTGTTTGATTGATTATTCAGAATAAGGACAGTTTTATGTACGCCTCTTTACCATACATAATATTTTATCAATTATTGATATTTGGAGATTTACGTATACGTCGTCTTTAAATGACATTATTTTCAAGATTAGAAGATTAGAAGTGCATACTTACAGTTTTAAAACTAAACACCCTTAAATGATGATCATTGGGGTTGCATTTTTACCGAAAGTTGATCTAAACCCCTAAAACGTGTACAATTACTCTGAGGTCCAAATATAGCTGTGACAAATTCTCAGGTCCCTTTTGTTAGAATGTCTTGAACTTGAAATTGTACGGAAGAGATTTCAGGATTGCTAACCTGGTTAAAATTACATCGTACACGCGATGGGGACTGTTCCCATCAGGAGTAGGATATTTTTTAATTAGACTGTAGGATTGCGTCTTCAAACAATGGAGAACATGTGACTATTGCAAATTTTAAAATTGTACTTGACGTACAGTTTCCGAAAAAAAAGTGCAAAAAATAAATCTCACGCACGTGTTAATGAATTTTCAAAACAATCGTAAAATGTTAATTGAAGTCAGCCGATATACATGTATATATGATTCAAACTTTGGTAACTACAGGAATCTGATTACAGATTACAGCTGCAATCAGATAGCATTGTTGACGTTTCGTAATGATCGAATTATGTCAATCTTCCTGGTAAAATGATTAGTTGGTATACATGGTGCCACTGTCGCCCATTCTGTACTATATGTGACATACATTGTACGTGTATACATATTTAAGTGTAACATTTTATTATTGTTGTCTCCTTTTCTATTATTTTGATACGGTTTATATTGAATTGATAGGCCTATATCATATCAGAAGTACAGACAGCTTTTAGATATTTAAATAACTGCTCGTCTATAATGATAAATCGATCAAAATTATTATTATAAGAACCAGGCTTGTAGGATCGTCGTCTGCATTGTTTCCCTTTCCTAAAGAGGCCAATCGGGGGTATCTGTATAGGCGAACCGAAGTCGTATTCTCGGAATCTCCTGCCAACACGTATCATAAAAATCATAATCTGTTACGTTGATATTTCATCATTCAATATAATAAATATGATCCAACAAGCTTTTATCTTCTGATCGACAAATTTGGCGACCTTTTACATAAGCACTCGCTTCTGCTGTGTGCCACTGCAATAAGGCCGTGTACACTATAGTAACACAAATAATATACTCTGCATCGTTCAAATTATTTCACGATATTGTTTTGACCAAAGACATTGGCAGACTTTACATTGATGTGTCAAGCGATTTATAGTAAGTACACATGTCAAAGAAAAGCTCTGTATAATTGCATAAATGTAGGAGTAAAATGCACGTTCTCAAGTTTACCTCAATTGTTGCGTCTATTTTCAGGTTATCGGAAAAGAAGGGGAACCCCCTTCTATTCCCTACTGAGGCCATGCGTTGGGGGTATTGGCTAAGATCTATTTTTTTACTATACGTGTTTCTTTGTGGAAAGACTTTGTGGATTATTGCAAAATCAGCGAATTCCATAGATGCATGAACGTTGGGAACTCGAATCCTTCATCAACCAGGTATGCTTGTTACAACTACCACCAGCAACACTTTCTAAGCTTTGCATTTTCTGCAAATTTACTGCAGCGTGACATCCACCCCCATGTCGTAAGACAGGCAGATTCACTTACAACTCCTACGCTCGTTTTCTGTTTAGCTTGTTGCATCAGTATTAAGATTAAACGTGCTTGCATTCATATATCAAAGCTCCAGGAAACTATTTTTTGAAGTATTGCATAAGATATTGAGTCAATGCGTCGGATGCATTGTGCATGTGTGCAATATCTAACGAAAAAAATTCTAACTTAGTTCATATAAAATTTGTCATAGATATATAAGTACGAAATGTGCAAGATATATTTGTATATTGTAAGTGAAGCATGCCAGAATACAACTAATTTCATTGTTCGAATCCAATTAACAAACTGTTTTGGATTATGAATTCATTAACATCATCCCGATTTTGACGTACTCTTTCTTTATTATTTGTATTTGTCTGCCTGTGACATTCAAATATTGCGATCGCTTCATTAGTGGTAATAAATAGTGCCTTATCCTTTGTACAATGTTGGTGAATAAAAGTACTTAAAGCTGATGTCAACAAAACTCTTTAACTTTTTACCCCAGGTTTACCCTTTATAGGTCTGTCTTTCATTGTTATAGTAAGCTGAAATTGTGTATAGATATTGTATATTAAGTTTGCTCTTAAAGAAATATAAATTAAAATGACGTATTTGCAACTTTACATTAGCAGCATAAGTGTGATTTACAAGTGTAGACATGTATAATTGGGAGGAAACAGCTAATATGATTACGATCTCGTTAGGCTGGCCATTAAAATATACGTAAACGTTAAAGGATGTTAGGATATTATTCATAAATCCCCCTACATCATTTGTATTTATTTCAAACATTACAAACATTTGTATATCATAATATCTGCAAAAAATGAACCCATTTTGTGTGTTTTACCAGGGACTTTAAACAGTGTTTATCCCGGTTAACCAAACATAGTATTTTAAATTTGGAAAACCCTCAAGTTGAAAATGTTTTATGCATGATAACAATACGTTGCAAACAAAAGGGTAATTGTCTTTTGTTTTATGTTTCAAAAACTTTGGCATAGTTATGGTATATTTATAAAGGATTTTTTATAGGGTGTATATTTATAGTACAGTCATGATCAGTTGAAGGTCATCGATAGCCGCGATTAGCCGCAGTGATTTCTTCGTATTAACTTGTGGATTCGTGTTGTAAATTGTCATTTGTTTATAAAAATGTGTACAGGACGGCTTGGGGAGGAGTATTCTATACCACCGAAGGACCCACAGGGATACGATATAAAAGTGAGCTTATATCCGTAATGTAATTATAGTTATTCATGTCATAGCGACGGTGATCTATCTAAAATTGTGCTAGGTGATCCAAGTATATCAGCCTTATTCTAGATTTTATAAGTGTGTTTTATGATAGAAAGGACATTAGACCTATTTTATCATATCTCATTGTGTAATTTCCTGTTTACTGGGTAGTTAATTGAAGTTAACTTATGAATAGGAAAACAATCGTTTGATCTACGTCACAGATTGGTTGCACTAATAATATAGTTTCACATGACCTGGTTACATATGACATGATTAGGGAACATTTATTATTCTAAAATCAAAGTATCAGTATGTACAAAACTATGTACCAGTTTTACCGTTCATTTTTGACCGTTTGACGTATAACCAGATAGCCTTTGCCATGGGTAAAGTGAAAATTGTATCGAACATTTTGTGATCGAGTTTCCAAATAAACTACAGTTAAATGCATCTTGTGCATTAGTCAGCTGAAGCAGGTACAGGCGAAGTTGTGCATCTTTTATTGCATAATAAATAAGATCCTGTGAATTTTGAGAATTAGTTCGTTAAGTGATTTAGCTATGTTTGGTACCTTGTCAAGTATCGTTTACAGGAATGATGATGTAATGACATGGTTATATCGACACGTAATCGTGAACTCTATATATGCATATATTATGAACAATGGCGGAGTTCACTGACGTATGAAGTTCCTTGGGTTTATATTTTTAGACATGTATCACTGAAGAAACAATAAAAGGTCAAGTGCCCCTCGTCTATTTGAGCTTTCGGCACGCATGCCTAGTAATCACTGATACTATTTAGTTATTTATTTTACAACAATTATGAAACACGTTATT
>JAUMHH010207828.1:0-12946 GCA_032359455.1 Chlamys rubida
TCTTACTGGGTATTCACCATTGTCTTAGTATTCTATATCTAACTGGGTATTCACCATTGTCTTAGTATTCTATATCTAACTGGGTATTCACCATTGTCAGACTATTCTACATCTGTTGCCTCATTTCAATAGTGTAGTACTGATGACTATAAAGTTGTAGATCTCACAGATGTTGGTAAAGCTGTTTACTGCTCTTAAGTGCTTCTTCTGTAGTATATGCTTCCTGAGAGTATGTTCCATACTACATGTACTGTAATAAAAACGTTATGTTTAGAATTATAGGTACCTGGCTCATACTTTTTTCTTTCTTGTATGTTGAGTATTTATTTGGGCTCCTTTGTTCCATTGGGACTACACTGTTACACCTATCGCTGGTTGTTGACTTCATAACCAACTTTTTATAACTACATGCAATACGTAGTAAATAGATGCAAATTTCTGAATCCAAGTACGGAATGGGCTTATTGCATGACCATAGAATTGCATTTGTTGGCATTTCTACAAACACTGCAATAAATATAGGTGGGTTTATTACTAGGCATGGGCTTATTGCCAGAAATATACAGTACTTTTACAAAGAGAATATAAACTCAAATGTTGCCCTGTCCTATGCATGCCAAACGCCACAAGTTTGAAGTATGGCAAACAAAAGAAGTAGGTAGTTTGACCGTTCTTTTTCTGTGCACTAAATATGATTTATTATTTTTTGCAGAGATGATGAAGGAGGCCATACAGGCTATGAACTTGGCTATGGACATGGAGGCACAGGGCAAACATGAAAAAGCCACACGACTATACGAACATGCACTGAAGCTTGACCCCTCCCACGCAGATATCCTCACCACCTATGGAGAATTTCTGGAGAAACACCAGAAAAACATAGTGAAGGCTGAACACATGTACAGAATGGCTCTAGAAATATGCCCAGAACATAACAAAGCTCTTGCAAACAGAGAGAGAATTCTTCCTCTTGTTGAAGAAATTGACCTTGCCAATTTTAAAAGAATTGATAAAAAATTAGATGCTTTTATTCGAGTGCCTCTAAACCATCCTGGTTTAAGGAGAGCAAAAAAAGAAGCCTATTTTTCCCATATTTATCACACTAACGCTATAGAAGGAAATACTCTGACTTTGTTACAAACACGGGCCATTGTTGAGACGCGACTGGCAGTGGGAGGAAAGTCCCTGGTGGAACAGAACGAAGTTTTAGGATTGGATGCGGCCCTGAAGTACATCAACCACACATTGTGTGGCCGTCTGGGTGAGATTACATTAGATGATATACTCCAAATTCACAACAGAGTTTTAGGATTCGTTGATCCGACAGAGTCAGGAAGGATACGTCTGACTCAGGTGTTTGTTGGTGATTTCCAACCCCCAGCCCCAGCAGAAGTCCCAAAACTGATGAATGAATATGTTATCTGGTTAAATTCTGAGGAGGCAGTGAAATTACATCCTATAGAACATGCAGCATTAGCGCATTTTAAGCTGGTTGTTATACATCCTTTTTACGATGGAAATGGACGGACTTCCCGCCTCCTCATGAATCTTATACTTATGCAGGCTGGCTATCCCCCAGTCTCAATTAAAGTGGAAGACAGATTAAAGTATTATGAAACTTTAGAAACCGGCAATAATGGTGATGTGAGGCCTTTTATTAGGTTTGTTGCAGATTGCACAGAACGGACGTTGGATGAATATATTTTAGCAACAAGTGAAAACCCCAGTGCTTTAGAATTGAATACATCTGAAAATGTGATACCTTTTGGTGATATATGATAACATGCTTATTTATATAGATTGTTATTTATTTATTTATTTGCTTTTTTTGTTGGATTTTACATGCCAGGATGTAAATAAAGAAAATATTTTTAATATAAAGCATATCCTTGTTATCTGAATCTTGAGTCTAAGAAGAAAATGTTTTAAAGGGCATTCATATTGTATATGTATTGTAGGAAGGATTGACTCATGGTCCTAACAAAGTGTTGTTACTTTTCGGGTCGATCAAAAATTCAATATGGCCGCCATGCCAAGGAGAAATGATAAAAGATTTTTTTTTATGTGGGTTTTATATGTAGACATACATTAATTATATATAAGTCTTACCATAATGTGCTGAAAATTGCTCAACAAAGTTACTTTATTATTTATATTCGAACATTAAAGTATTCATCTGTATAAAACAGAGTTTAGCTCCTAAGCATATAATTTAAGTGAAACTGTTATTAAACCATAGTGTAAAAAAAGTTTGGAAAGTACTACCAGTATTGTTTCTTTAATACCATATTGTGTACATTTTTCAGCAATATTGCCCACCTGTAAATACATTTAAAAATATTTAAAGGAAATAATGAATAGTCCAAAAGCCTGTAAATTAAGGGTCCCTGTCAACTCTACCCTACTGGCCTTAAATGTTCTAGTGTTTAAGCAACCTTGTAAACAAACCTTAAAACTATACTTCCGGTGTACAAGAAATCTCCACAATGGTAAGCCAGGCAATATCTTGAAAATGTCAGGAAACAAAAAATGTCATTCATATCAATATATTTGAAAGGAAATGCTAGCACCTGGATTAGAGTATCAATTATCTAACAGAAATGACATACAGTCTCTTGTTAAAGGGACCTGTCAACACAGAATTGTAACCCAACAACTGGATTCAGCAGTTCCAAGCACTCCAGTAAAATGCCCAGAGGACTACATGGCCCTTGACCCCTTGTTCGTACATACAGTAATCTCCCCTTGTTTTGGTTATAACTGTGGCACAGTTGGGCCTGGACACTTCCGTTGACCAGGTAAATCGGTCGGTTGGAGGGATAGTATCTGTAACTAGCTGAAGTCCAGGGTTCACATCCCTGTCTAGCCCTACTGAATTGTAACACTGCTTCCTTACCAAATTGTTTACATGTCGAAATTGATTTGGTACCCAAGAGCTTGCTCCGAATATCATGACTTATGTGATAGACTGTTGACAGACAAACTTACAACACAGGGTTTCCAAAGATGCAGGTTGATGAAGACTATCGACAAGGTTTATGAACAAGGATATTTTTTTCATCTGTTTGGATGGTTTTCTTTTGGTTCAAAATATATGCGAATAGTATAATGGAGGGAAAGACCCGGACAGGTTCTGATTGGGGAACATTTCTGCGTTCTTTTTGTGATGCTTTCACTACAATATTTTGAGATGAAATGTTTATTTAGAAGCCGTGCAACGGAAATGTAAACATATACTTGGGTTGTCAAACCAGACGAATTTTAGTAACTGGTTACTCGAAAAATCTCCCGACCAAGTAACCGGTTAGTCGGTCAGATTGGTAAACACAGTAAACAACAAATCTGTAGTATTTTAAACAATTCTGAATTCAAAACGTATTTTCAATTAATATACATTAATTAGCATGATTGTTTACTCATGTTTTTTAAGCTCTCAATACCTAAACGCAGGAAATACATACATGTAACATCAGTTTGTTTATGGACCAATTTGCTCACTACCTGACAATTTTTGCATTCCACAACTTTGAATTCTGGATAAAAGTAATTTATCATAAAGCATCTTTGGACCAAGGAATCAATTTTTATGTATAGGAACATTTTAAAACTTCCCCGGAAACTGAGTCTTCGAGAGGAATCCTCCTGAACAATTGATCATAATTCAACAGAATTGGCTATGAAGCGTTCTTTTGACCTGAGAATTAAATGTAGAACATAAGGGATTCGTTCCTCTGGATGCTGAGCCCATTATAATATTTTGCGATGATTCCTTTAATATCCTTGTGAGCGATACATATCATCTGGATATCTCGTTTTTAAAGCATAACACTGTTTTAAGATCAGGGAGCAGGTTATCAAGATATTTGAAAAGACAGATGAAAAGAAAGTTCCTGAAGCTAATCATGCTTTAGGTATATATCGGCTTTTTATAAGTTTGTCTTGGTACTCGCCTGCCATATTTTGGTACATTGTCTGAAGACGAATGTCATAAATACTGGAAATATTTTAAGTAGATTTCAAATGTACATGTATATATTTTAGTATAGGGAGAACTAACATGTTTGAAAAACTGCTAAGTACATGTTTAACATTTCAGCATGTTAAAAATCAGAAAAGTAGAAAGTTTTGACATATTAAATGTTACATATTAATCATGCACATTTTTTTTTAATTTCGTATTTCAGTCATTTATTTTCAATAATTTAAAATAATAATCTCAACACTGAAATTGTTATAAAAGTTTTATTTTCTCGTCTTCAAGGCATATAGAACAGATGAAGTCGTACATAATCTCCTTCGCTTCCCCCATTGGTAGCATCAAATGTTGGTTTCACTTTCACATAACTCAATGTTTTGAAATGCATCTAAATTTCCATTGAAAATGTGACTGGTTCTACCTGTTACAATATTAAAGCTCTTAAGAGGGATTTTAATGCAAATATGATTTATCACACAAATACACTAAACATTTCTAGTTCAAGTGCTGCCGTGGTCTAATGATGTTAGTATGCATTATTATTTACACAGACGTCTTGTAGTCTCCATAGGATATTCATTACAACAATGTTATTCTCAACAATAATTGATACACTAACACCATCAACAGATAAAACGTCAATCACCAGCAAAATTCAACAGACAATGTATTATTGCTTTTTTAGGACGTTATATTAAATATTAGTTTTACAGTTCCCATTGGACGGACAAATTCTCAGTGTTCCAGGAAACAAATAAATGTAATTTAATTTTTCTGGAATACCATATGCATATAACTTCTACATCATATTCGCGAAAACAGCGAATACTGCTACGGTTATTCAATAACATAAAATATACACTATAGTCTGTACAACGACATTGCCGGTTCCTTCAGAGTTCAGAACCTCGCGAGACGAAGAGCAAAGACAACTGCCAGAACTACGGTAACATTGGACGTGTTGTTTTAATTTGATATTGGGCATGGATGGATAGTTCGTTAACTAGTTTGTCTGTCTGATGTCATTGTGTTCAGACGAGTTGAGTAGCGCGTTAAACAATATGTTTGCAGTTAGACGTTAATATCAATGGAGGAAGCGTTGAGTAGCTCGTTGACGAGTCTATGAGAAGAATAGTTGATCATCCCATTGTAACATTTTACTCCAAACAGTGATTTGGACGAGCTGAAATATAGAGAAAGGTATGTCAGTGGTATTTACTGGAAATAGCAATGTTAACATTATTTGATAACGAATATACCAAACAGCAGACAAAATTCAATGTGAATGGCATAGTAATATACACTCAAGTGTCTCTGTAATCGTATTTTTAAAACATTCCTCGTGTCCCTATTTAACACTAGGCATTCGAGAATTTACTTGCCAACAATAAGTAGAACATAATTTAATAATTACACCAACTTATGCATGACTTACCTATCAAGGTCTGACGGAACGACAGCTATTGCTCGTCTTACCCTGCAAAACAAAACAGAACGCAAGGCAGTGTGAAGTAAGGAAGCATTACAAATAATCTAGTATGTCGATACTAACTAGAAATTAGACACAAGGAAGAACTGCAACAAAAGGGGAAATACGACTTAAAACTCCCTTCTAATGTTAAAACTTTTTGTAATGAGAGATTTGCTATTTTTGAGATACTAGTATCTGCTGTAAACCATGGCTAAAAATCCATCAAGAAAGTATCGTTCGATCTTGTGGACTGATTGTCGAACAATAAAGACAGCCACCAAGTGACGTAAAATATTATTAGAAACAAGAAGCAAGGAAACATCCATTTAAAGACAAATCTAGTTGTTGACCCTAATCGATACTCCAGGTGTTACGCTCACATACGCTGTTTGCACCCCTGGAATATGTCATGACAACATTGAAGTCCCAAAGAAAGCTATTTGAGTCTCAGCGACACCCTACTATTTGATAAGTCTCAGCGACACCCTACTTCAAAGCCTGTCAAATCTACCGTTACGCTATCACGCGATTGTTTATGTATATCAAGGCCCAACTTGTCTACTTGTATCATCCACAAGGTGGCGCGTGCACAGAACCTTCGATTGTTCCATGACATATCTCAGGGGTGCACAGAACCTTCGATTGTTCCATGACATATCCCAGGGGTGCACAGAACCTTCGATTGTTCCATGACATATCCCAGGGGTGCGGAGAGCTTAAAAGAGCGTAACCCTTGGAAGTATCGACGATGGTTGTTGGCGGAAAGCCAAGGCAAGTAAACGTGCACTGCGTTATTCGTCCAGTTTGCCCATGTACGACCTATCAGTGACACATTGTACTAAAGATAAAAAGAATGATTACGGTTGTGTTATTCTTACCCTTTTTTAATGTTCTGAACTTCAATCTCGAACTTGGGAAGTTTTGGTATGATGTCGATGATACATTGTCTTGACCACCGTAAGTCACCGTCTTGCATCAACACGAATACTTTATATGGACAATCTGAATGTGAAAAGACAAATTAACAACACAAAATCTTCCATATTTAAAAAAAGTATCGGAATTATTTTTCCATTGCGTATAGTTAATGAAATTATACTATTATACCTTATTTTAAGTTTCTTGGGCCTTATTTGATTAGTACACGTTACGTTTTATGCTACAAATCTACTGTCATACCGACGCAATTCAGCTTCCTTACAGGTGTCACCATTAGAAAACCTAATACTACCCTCGCACGACATTAATGTTATGGATATTTTCGCGTTTATCTGTTGAACGAAAAAATAAGGTTCTTGCACCTGATGCTCATTTCTGAAGGTGTTCCGTTCAAATAAGGCATGATCGCATAATGTAATGTTCAATTTGTATTTCAATATATTGTCAAAATATATGAATAAAACAAGGTTCAAATTAAGGCATGATCGTTATACAACGAGGAATACGAAAAATTGCAATACCGTCAGCACCATTCATCTTTCCGCTATGAAACTATATATAGACTATGCGAGGATTAAACTTGGTCATTATCATGGACAAATGTTCATGCCAGTTTCTTCGTCTCGTTCCATTTCTAATGTATGTACTGTTGGACCAGGCAATCACACGGGGAAAGAACCGAACTCAGCCTATCGGCTTACCTGCATCAATGTCTTTACAAGTGAACCTCACAGTAACTGGCTTTACAAACGTCTCTGTCGATAAGAAATGGACTGTCGGCAAGAAATCTGTTGGTTCCAGCTATCGTCAAAGAGTATGAAATTTCAGTAATAATCGACGGTTAATTGATTGAATGAATTTAAAATAGATTTATAATTATATTTTAATGTGCCACGAAAAGGACACTACAGTCTATCTAATTAGTTATGATTTTGAAATATGAAAACATCGTCACTGTTTCTAATGCTTAAGACATGATGAACATAATTAGTGTGCTGTTATAGAGTTAAAATATTAAGATAATTTTGCCAACGTTATTATCTAAGCAAAACACCGTTTAGGCAAAAGCGATCCGCTGCGGAGCTATACATTTAGTAGAACTCACAATGAGGAAAACACTGGCCCTGTCTTGTATGGAGCCCGCGTCAATGCTGATACTGAGCTGTGAGTGGACGGCAGAGTGGAGGGTGTGGCTACTCCTGTCTATTGTCCACGACTCCCAATGTCCCCTCAACCTGATTGGTAGATATGGCCACTGGTCACAAGCTACACCTACTACGTGTGTAGGACAGGAAGTCAGATCGCAGCATATACACGGATGATTCTATGGTAACAAGATATTATAACATCATTTACAATACCTTGTAGTAATGATGTGGCAAATCTCTCTGAAATATATATAATATGAAATCAGCAGGAACATAACCACATATTAGAAGTCTACTGAATCCCCCAAAAAATAATACTGCTTTAAACATACAGTCAAATTTCTGATGATATAGATTCTTCTACAAAAGATGACGAATGTACAGTAAAGTAATGCCAATCTCTTCCCGATTTTCTATTGTGTGATTTTGCTAAAAAGGAAAAAAACCCATATCAATATCAATATCAATAAGGCGCATTCAAACAGTTATAGAACAATTGTCGATGAAATCCCTGTGCTCATTATTAATACAAAGTAACTAACCTCCATCATTTTTCGCCATGCTGCTGTCATTTGCCAGGAGGTACCGCCGTCATAGCTAGAGGCAATGAACAAAGGAAGATCACTCTCCCCATACTGTTGTTCCGATTTGATGGCAACAGCTACCGACACCGCGCCCTGTGTGTGACGTAGAGAAGTCTGTATACAAACATGTTTATCATCTTTTCAGCATAAGAAATTTCGTAAACATCGAAGTAAATAAAGATTAATTATTCGATTAAAAAAGTTGTCAAATGATACTGCAATGGTTCGAGCGTCAAAAATGAAAGAAAATATTTTTATTTCTGCTTCAAAAGTCATGAAAGTTATGGAAGGCAAAACTTCAGCGTCATTTTGTGGCCATGACATCGCATTTAGCTTTATTACTCAAAACTATGCCAAACAATACCAACTGAACTCAATCCAATTTGACCACATATATGTCAAAATTATTGGTTAGCCTAACAGCTTACATAGTTTCCCCAATACAAGTTGATTACCCCACGTACCATTTGTGTATTGGTCGAGGCCTGAGTAAGAACTATGACCCCACTACACGGGCGGGAAGCCTGACCACACGGGTAGATATGGTTCGACTTTGACGTCATGACATTCATACTGTCACCAAACACCCTGTTGTCACCCTGTTCCAGTGACACACACGACAGCTTAAACACGAGTTGTCCGAACCTGTCCTCATAACTGAAACCAAAAGATTTGCATATTATTATTAGCTACATATTGTAACATGTCAGATTTAAGATTGATTTTATCTTCACTAATGTTGAAAAGGTGTCCTTGGTAAATTGTACATTGATATATAGACATCATCAAGGTCAAAAGCGGACAAAAATATAAAACAGACAATTTTTAGATCAAAACGATAACTGGCCATAAATTGTGACCTTTTCATGGTTGAAGTAAACACTAATGGAAGGGTGCCCACCGTAACGGAAGGGTGCCCACCGTAACGGAAGGGTGCCCACCGTAACGGAAGGGTGCCCACCGTTATGGAAGGGTGCCCACCGTTATGGAAGGGTGCCCACCGTAATGCTTCTGTGGAACAAAACGGAAAACCTTGCATTCATGTTGATTTTGTTTTTAAATAAATAGAAACTAATAGAAATAAAGTCTAGGGTCAGCTCATTATGAAATAAAGTATTTTTTGTATAGAACAAGAGGCCCATTTCAACGCGAACTTGCGCATTTGTGGCATTCTAGTGACCTAAGCATACAAATGAATATATAATTTGAGAACTAAGCACCTTTCTTTTGAAACGATTGTAGGCAAACAAGCAGAGGTGACCGAGAACAAATTACAAAATCAAATTGTCAAAGTAGTATTGAAACAAAAGATGGCAAAAACCTATCAAAAGTACGCCACAGCAAGAAGTAAATCGGAATGTTCTCTCTAGATAAGACACAAGGATAAGTATGTGATCTACACGTCGAGAAACAGAACGAGACTACAATATATAGCCGAAATAACACGATTAATGTCTAGTCAATAGAGCAGGATAGGATAGAACCCTTATGTAGACAAACGGTATAAAGCAAAATTGCTTCACAATGTTTAGTCTTTACTTATACTCGGACAGTCATTTTTCATTCATTACTTTAATGACAACTTGAACTTATGTATCAGGGAAGTTATTTCAAATTTTTGTACGTGCTTCATAACGATTATGACTTATGTAGATTTAAAAATTCAAAAACAAATCTTTGCCTTGGATATTTACCCTTCTTAATCATAATGCAGTAAATTCTCACAAATATATAAGGATATCATACAATCCTACTTTTGGGTGGTGCTTGTACAATAGCCTGACCAATCCAACAACATGATATTGATTTGTGATTTGTAAGCAGACAAGGAGTTGTGGCAGACATAAATCAAATAGAAATTAACAGCTATACAATAAATACAAATAACGATGACGTCAACAAGCATGGGTTAAGCACCGAAACTATACTCGCTCCTAAAACAGGACCTCGACCATATATTTAAAAAGGTTCAATTATTTTAAAACGTCTGATATAAGTTTCCACTAATGAAAACAGTCTCTCAACGTTGGGCTTCATGCTCCATTAGCTTAAAGTCAACAAGTGGTTAGGGAAAATTTTAAATAGGAATACCGCAAAGGCGCATATGATGCTTCAGATTGGTTGAGAAAAATAAGATTGATGTGTTTTGAGGATTTATTTTACTTTCAAAGCCCTTGTTTCTTATTAGCAACAATTTTAATTTTTCCCTAACCACTGGTTAAAGCTGATCAACCGTTGAACAACCGGGGCCAGATTTGTCGAACGGGTATACACTATATATACTCTACACATATATACAAGACGTGATGACGTTAATGCATCACTACTGTGTATTATTAACTACGATTTCCTAGAAGACATCACCATGGTGCTGGTAGGGTTTGGCATTAACTATTAAGAAAACATACATTGTAAACACAACTAAAGGGGGTATTCCAGGTGTTAACTACTTACACGAATTCTGTAGAAGTTCGGGTGTCGGACCGGAAGCACTCGAGTTCCACTATATCCGGCTGATTGTTATACCACCGATTGATATGCGCCAATTGCTGAAACTCCACTCGGACTTCTTCGTTCTCGCTAACCAACATCCAGTCAGTTACTGACGCCAACATGAAGTCCAGCTTACAAAATTACACCAAAAACGTTTTTAGCGGTATACAACATCTATATATTAAATATATATATATATTTATTATATAATACCCCTCCGCAACATATTTGTGATCATATTGAAATTTGTTTAGTTCACGTTTAAAATGTTGAAAAGAATTCTCAAACTAATCTTGTAACAATGCTGCGTCAAAGCAGTCAGAATATAGTGTTAAGACGTTCTCTTTGTAATCATATCATGCCATCATTCACTATTTATATACATTATATACAAGCTTAGGTTTGAGTGGAGATATATTCGTATGCCTTAGATTCACGTAAACAAATGTACTTCCTGCTTTACTCCTTTACTCTAAATATTATTATCATTAAAACTAAAGTCAAAGAAACTATGTTAATCCGGGCAAAAAATCCGGAATATCGCATTTGCCAGACTATTATAA
The DNA here is from genome assembly GCA_032359455.1 of Chlamys rubida. Taxonomy (NCBI): domain Eukaryota; kingdom Metazoa; phylum Mollusca; class Bivalvia; order Pectinida; family Pectinidae; genus Chlamys; species Chlamys rubida. The sequence continues at coordinate 11,175 of JAUMHH010207828.1, forward strand.
ACGTCGCTTTAATATATTTCGCTTAGAAATTTAGAACAACAAATGTATTAACAATGTGAACGATATTCTACTGTATTATTTAGATAAGACATGATGGAAAATAGCAAAATAATTTAACCGAAACGTTAAGTAAGCTTAGCGGTCCCTCAGTGTAGGATTTAACAACAATGTTAAATTCCGCAAAATGATAGAAAATATTATCTGTTTCAAGTATGCCATGCATTGCTCACAGTCAAATTGATTGCAAAGACTTTTAATAAAAGAACGATTTTTGGTCAGAACAAATAATACATTACTAATTAAATATAAATAAACACCACACTACGACATAACATAATCTATAATTTACTCTATGGAAAGAATATATCTCTATATTTCAGAATCATATTAATAATTTGCAATGCCTAGACATACCAACCTCTTCAAGTAATGATTCTACCTTGGCTTCAGCTAGTAAAAAGATGAAAATAGGATCAACATTATTACTGACTGTAAGAGGTATTAACACAAGACTCATCATGTACCACAGCATTGCATCGCAATCTGTTCAGAAAACAAAACAGCTGCATCGCTGCCATGGCTATACACATCATAATACACAAGCTTTATTCTTTGCTATACAAATGACTAGTTTTTGTCAATTATCTTCTTTCATAAACAAATGTTTCAAATATGAACAATAATTTCAAGCATGGAGAGAAAATAATAAATAAAAATATAAAAAATTATATTATCTATTATGCTATTATCAACTTTTAACAATATATTCTAAACGATGAACGACTTGTTTAACATATGTGTTTTCAAACAAACATAGGTATACTGAATGATTATATTTTTGTTAAAAAAAACATAAGGCGTCTTGTGAGGAACAAATTTCACCATGTCGTCAGCTAAGTGTAATATCAAACACGTTCTAGATAGTCCAGAATACTTTATACTGCAAACAGAATCAGATTTCCCTTCTTTCTAAAGTTTTTCATTTTTTTCTCGACTCAACAAATGCATAGTAAGGTTTCACCTTACAATGCGGGTGTGGTGTGCATACGTTGTATACTCTACAATATAAATGTATATAGATATAGAAAAGACAGATAGCTGCAACATGGTGTCAGGATTTGGTGTCTTTATATAGTAAGCAATGCTGACTGTAAGCAGTAAGATCAAGATATTTCGGGCTGTCATATAGAACATTTGTACTTACTTAGACCTTCAAACGATAGTTTCCTATTCTTTCGAACTGTTTCTGTCTTCCCGAGTACTTTGCTTGCAACAGAGGACATTTTCCACCAGAAATGTTCATTTATTTCAGCATCAAACTTATATTCACCTTTTACTGCAGACTTCATTCGAGCTTCGGTAAACACAAAATTTAGGCCGGCCAGAAAAAAGTTGATAGTAAGGATTGTAGCAATAGTAATATACAACCCCAGAACAACGGTTATACCGATCGTTTCTTTCACTAAAATCTCTCTAAAATGTATCATTCCTATCATGATGCGGAATAGATAAAGAAATGTGGTTTTGAAGTCCTTAAATCCCGGTTCAGAGTAGCCGAAGATCAGGTAAATCATACAGGAAAAGGCAACTATAAACAAGACAGAAATAAACAAAAACTGCACAGCTTCCGCTCGGAACATGGAAATAGTTGTCTTCATCAAGTGTAAATAGTAATTAAACGACAAAGGGTTCAACAGATTCAGGATGGCAATGAAACAAACGCTGCCGATAAACGTTCTATATAAAATATCCAACATCTCCACCATTTCAAA
>JAUMHH010207839.1:0-12944 GCA_032359455.1 Chlamys rubida
ACAGTCTCCTGATGAACGGGGAATCAACCCGAGAAAGGCCTAGAGACGCTATCTCTGTCTTTTGTTTTATTTTTTATGTATATCTATATATATATGTTGGGTCTTGATTATTGCGTAAATGTGTACCCCTTAACTTAATGATATATACCCGTTTTATCATGAATTAGATATACAATGGAAACAAAATTTGTATCGCTTTTAAACTTTTCCGAACGCAACATCAAAGCTTAGAGTCCTTCACATTGCCCAGCATCTGTCGCAGTATGTCTGTCTCCGCCTGAGCCGACAAGGATGTGTCCTTGGTAATGAAGTGACCTTCGGCGAACTCTCGCTGCTGGTCAGAATCGAGGATGACCATGGCGATTTTCATGATCACATGCGCGGTGAAACCCCACGTTTGGATGGTCTCTCCGTCAATTATGTCAGAGAAATGGTAGGCAAAGTAGAGTGAACCACGAAACGTGAGCTTTTTCACGGTGTAGTCCTCCTTAAGAAACCTCGATATCGGAAGACTAAACACCTTTCGGACCTCTTCGACATTTCTTATTGGCTCAAAGTCCTTCGGAATGATCGCCACAACAGGAGTTACTATATTTGCAGGTCGGACAACAGCAGGAGAAAGTACACACAGCACGCGCACGTTTCCCCGGTCAAGGCCGATCTCCTCTTCGGACTCTCTAAGAGCTGTCGCAACAACGTTTTCGTCTTCCGGGTCTTCTTTTCCACCGGGGAAAGCCACGAATCCAGAATGAGACCGTAGATTTTCTGATCGGACGGTGAGTAGAACATTCCATTCCCCATTTTTCCAGAAGAGTGGAACGAGAACGCTTGCTCTATTGAAGCCTGGCGGAATGTTGAGATCATTGGAAGGATGAAGTCGGGTATCGTACTGGCGTAGTATGTCATCCAGCCGGGACGCTGCCTCTTCCTCCGTCCACATCCTGGTGAATAGATGGAAAGAATGAGAGCATGTAAACAAGGTCACCATGAGTAAATGAGACGCTTGTACACACTATAAATATGGGGCCATTTGCAAACAGGGTAAATATGGGTATACACGGACATTTGCACACTTGGTAAATATGGGTACATTTGCATACGGGTTAATACGTGCACCTGCACACAATGTAAAGATGGGTTTATATATATACGGACATTTACACACAGGCGAAATATGGGCATAAATGGACATTTGCACACAGGATGAAGACGGACAGGATATAAATTGACAGTTGTTACCAGAGTTGATAAGGGTACATATCCTAGGTAAACGGTGTATAGACGGACACTTAAGAAAAAGTTAAATAAGAAGTCACGACACTGTATATATACAAGGCGAGTAATAAATTGAATAGAGAAACTGGTTTGAAAGCTAATGTAATCATGTATTAGTGTATGAAGTACCGGGGATGTAGGCGAGGTTTATTTTGTAGAATGATAAATATCCGTCGACTAGAAGTGCACAGATGTGCTGAAGTCGGCTGCTATAGAACCAGTATATATCATTCTTAAGTTTGCCGCGTCTGGCTGTGTAGAATTAGGTTTTATCGAATCTTCGTACATATGGTTTCGTCTTCGGATAATCTATTAGTTTTAGCATACGGCACTGTTATTGCATTTCTCGGATTCTCCTTATATCCATCACAAGTCGGAATTCTATTTACATTTCTTAGATTCCCATCAGATATAAAACACGGGTTTTACATATTGTATAAACCTACCCTTCGGCAAAACTTGGTAATCAATATTGGCATCGTATCGATGAAAAAAGGGTAGGGCGTAAAAATGCATGTTCTGTGTATACCCCATTCAGGATGTACCACTGCACTGCCGTTTTTCCTATACACAGTTATCTCCCCTTAACTTCCGTTTGGATATACAGTAACTGAAGCACATTTGGGCTCATCCACTTCCGTTGTCCAGGTAGCTCAATCGGTTTCAGCGATGGTATAACAAACTGAAGTCCATGGTTCAAACCCCGATTTGGCTCCGCAGAATACTTAACACTCAGAAAACGTTTGATGATTTTTTTGTTTTGCCTCTCCATTATGTGTTTACAAAAGTTACGCAAGGTGTAGTTTTCTTTTAAAAAAAGATTTATAAAAGCTATAGTCATGTCGGAAAAATTAGTTTCGAAGGGGTAATTCATTTTCTGGCAGTTGTATTGGGGATCCTTCAACATACAATGTTAACGTTTGTAGTTATCGCTAATAGCATATTAACATTTTAATTTGAAGGTAGCCATCCTTGCGTAACATTTAAATGTAACAAATATAAGCAATTATATTCGAACGGAATTGTATTAACTCTCATGAACGCGGTGCAGAAAGGGTACCGCCCATTCTATTTAGACTCTGCTTTGTGATTCATATAGAGTAGGAAATAAATTTACAATTGCAAATGGCAAAAAAAAACCTGCCATATCTAGAATCTTTTAACATTCTACCTGTAATTACGGGCCACTACCGTCCCTATTGTGCACAGGTGTACTGCTGAAGGTCAGGAAAGGCTTAAGAAATAATACATAATATGTCAGTTGTTGTTTTTGAAACATTACAGGCGATATCATAGCGATGAATGCTGCCAGCCGAAAACGCGATCGTGACTGATCATGAATTGTCGCATATCGCTTGGATTATGTAAGGGGAGATAACTGTGTAAATATGTATGATAAAGCTTCTACTTGGCTGTTTCGTCCTATCATTGAAAACAAACTTGGCTCCTTGATTTAAGGAATAGTTGTCTACTTTGGTAAGGCTGTGAGGTGATAATTCCTAGTTGAGCACGTGTAAAGTGAATAGAATACATATTAATGCCGACGCCATGCAAACTTATGGCACGGCTATTATGATAATTCCAGTTGACATGGCCAATTGTTTATTGATTGTCATTGTAAACCGAAAATATTGTGAAATGTTGTGCTTTGATTAATCTAGCATGCGAGACTTTGTCGCGCCAAAAAAATATGTAGAGCCGAGCTAATTTGTCTATTTTAAACTGAATGCAAATGCTCCACATGCATTCTTAATAGTATCACGTTGTAGCGCATACAAAACTCATGCATATGTTGTGCAAGCTCCCTGGTGCAGTATCCCATATGGGGAGGCTGATATTTTAAGCGAGACTTGATGAGTGCTTACAGAACGTAGTTTGCCGGGTATATGGCCGTGCCACTGTTCGTCTGGCGGACTTGGCATTGACGAGCAGACGACACCTGGCTCTCAACAGTCCATCATTAAACTCAATCGGGAACCAGTTTACGGAAAGTGCCGACGGTTCCCGATTGCATTAAACTCAGAACAGCAGCTTTTCATTTTATAATCTTAATACAATATAGATTATCCAAAAACAGCTAAAGACGAAAATACTCCAGTTGATGGCGGGGATTAAAATAGTTTGATCCTTATTATAGCTGGCACTCTCAAAGCAACTGATTTCACGACTTCATTATAACGAATCGATTTTCGACAATATCACGTAGGCTAATCCGTTATTTCATGGGTGGTTTTCTAATTTTCTACTGGACGCAAAACGATATTTCTTCCACATCAGATGAATAGGGATTGTCAGTTGGCGAAGAATATTGCTAGAGTGGGTGGGTAAGTAGGTGGGGGTGGTGATTATTTAGCAGCCTGGGTTAGTATGTGTTGGCACTTGGTGGCTGTCGGATATGGAATATGGGCTATGTAAGGGAATTATTGGATTATAGAATTTAGAACGATCGACCGGTCCAAGTAACAATTCTACTGTATAACATGTATTGAACTGTTAAATTCTAACCATATGTTTTCTAGCCATGCACTCAAACTAAATATATCTTCGTGCGAAGCTTCTCTCCTTCAGGCTCCGAATCGGTATCGTCTGCTCGAAGAATAACATGATGACGTGATTCGGTAGGTTCATTTAAATAATAGTTCCATAAATACGAGTATACGCCTTAAAATAGACATATACATTGTTACAACGTCAAAATAAATCATATTTCCAAAGCTAATTGACAATTTAAAAAGACATTAACGTTTAGGGGATGTTACTCGATACGGGTATTATTGCGGCCGTTGATTAATGTGCCCGGCCAATATAGTTGTTATACATTGCCCCGGTCACAGTCTATAACGAGAATAGCAATGTAACGGTATTACAGTTAGTTGAAAAGTCGCCAATCCAAATACCACTGGGTCATCATCGATTGTCCATCAACACCGCTTGTCGTCAAGTTCACGTGTGGTTATACCGTTATTTCCGGTGCCTTGGTGACAGCAGAAGTCGATTTCCCGCCAACCATGACGCTTCCGATTCCATCTCTCAAGCAACAGGATTTGGTCTCTTAGCCAGAACGGATCCCTTCCAAGAAATTGATGGATGGTCGGCAGCGAGCGCCGGACGCTATCTTCTTATCGTTACCGCAGCAGGCTGGTGCAGAAAAGGCAAGGAGAGGCGACCTGTGTCTCGATGACACAGACATGAGCACGAGGTCTTTGATGGAATAAACACGAGTCTGATAATCTGTCTTACTGTTTTTACAAGATAATTTATATAAAACTGTGAAATCCTTTCCAATGTATAAGAAAAAGGATTATTTACAGAAAAAGAAAGATGCTGCCCTCTTCCGAAACTAAAAGGGGTAAAACACACCAGGATTTTACTGCTGTTCGACTTCCGCTCTTACGTTTAGTTTACTCCCCCCCCCCTCCTATAAACTCACGGATTTTATATTTTATACCAAACACCTAAATGGTAACTGTATCAAAGACTGCTGACCGTAGTTATGATATAAACAACACGGAGGGAAGGATAGAAACTGTTAAAGCTTAATGAAAAAACACACCTTTTGTAAATTATCTCGAAATTCAAAAATTGAAATAAAATATCTCCAACAAGGTGGGCACTGTCTACGCTACATGACCATTGTATAGCTATGCACTGAACGCCCCAGTCAGCATTTCTGTACACTGTCGTCTGGAGTGGTGTCTTTTCATAACATTAATGTACAAATTTAACAAATCATGACCGATTTTATAACATTCACAACTTAGTTCAAGTTCTAGCTTGATAAAGGTGTCGAGTTCAGTGTTGTTTGGTACGAACCCAGATAAGTGTACACTCAATTTTTAACAAAAAACGCATTAATTTCATTTATGCAAATTAACGTCCTATCTATTGCATTTATGTACTTGCTGTATGTATTTATGTATTTGCTGTATGTATTTATGTATTTGCTGTATGTATTTACTGTATGTATGTATGTATTTGCTGTATGCATGTATTAGCTGTATGTATTTATGTATTAGCTGTGTGTATTTATGTATTTGCTGTATCTATTTATGTATGTATGTATGTATGTATTTATGTATTAGCTGTGTGTTTGTATTATGCATTAGCTGTGTGTATGTGTGTATCCATTAGCTGTATGTATTTATGCATTAGCTGCATGTATGTATTAGCTGTATGTATTTATGTACTTGCTGTATGTATGTATGTATGTATGCATTTACTGTATGTATGCATTTACCGTATGTATTTATGTATTAGCTGTATGTATGTATGTATTAGTTGTATGTATGTATTTATGTATTAGCTGTATGTATGTATTAGCTGTATGCATTTATGTACTTGCTGTATGTATTTATGTATTAGATGTATATATTTATGTACATGCTTTATGTATTTTATGTAGTTGTTGTACGTATTTATGTATTTGCTGTATGTATTTTATTTAGTTGCTGTATGTATCTATGTATTTGCTGTATGTATTTACATGCTGTATGTATTTATGTATTTGCTGTATGTTTTTATGTATTTGCTGTATGTATTTGCTGTATGTATTTATGTATTTACTGTATGTATTTATGTATTTGCTGTATGTATTTATGTATTTGCTGTATGTATTTACTGTATGTATTTATGTATTTGCTGTATGTATTTACATGCTGTATGTATTTATGTATTTGCTGTATGTATTTATGTATTTGCTGTATGTATTTACTGTACGTATTTATGTATTAGATGTATGTATTTATGTACATGCTGTATGTATTTTATGTAGTTGTATGTATTTATGTATTTTCTGTATGTATTTTATTTATTTGCTGTATGTATCTATGTATTTGCTGTATGTATTTACATGCTGTATGTATTTATGTATTTGCTGTATGTATTTACATGCTGTATGTATTTATGTAGTTGCTGTATGTATTTATTTATGTATTTGCTGTATGTATTTATGTACTTGTGACCATAGAAAGACTGTGTTCACAGACACCGAAATGTCATTACTTGCACACAGTATCAAACACTCTGCCCGGTCACATCATTCTGACAACAGGTTAACCAGAAATGCCAAACAAGACATCGACAAAAGGAAAGAGTAGTTAGGGAAGATATGAGGCAATAGAAGTTCTAAACGTTGCAATATGACAGGATATCAACTTTCTTCGGTTTCTTTAAGATTTGGTTTTATATTGTTTAACGTCCTATTACCAGCTAAGATAGTTTTAGGACGTGCCCCCATGTGTGTTGTGTATGCGTGCATGTGTGTATGTTTGCTGGAGACAGGGAATATTGGTGTGATTGCCTCCTTGTGATAGCGCGGATCTGATGCGGACTTTATAGTGATATCCCACTGAAATACTATACCGATGGGTGAACCAGTTGTTGCCATTTCCCTTAAAGCTGAACGTTAAGTAGGGAATAACAACTAGGACAACATGATAAAACCTCTGCGTCTGCAGGGAACCCGACATTAGTCGCCCCATACGATCATGTATTGGGATAAAGCAGGACTATTCTTTCCCCTGAACCTGCACATGTACGGGTAGGAGGTAAACGTCTTTTTTATGGCAGACGCTCCCTACTCTTTCTGCGATCTTTTGCAGCGATGCCCTTTACAAGCATTGAGACAGGGGACCGACTGCTTTACAAGCATTGAGACAGGGGACCGACTGCTTTACAAGCATTGAGACAGGGGACCGACTGCTTTGCTTCTCATTACAGAGATTTAAGAATGTGGTGTTGTCACGAAAATTTATCAGTTAACAAGATTCTACTATTTCATTCTTTTGAGACTTCAGACATATCCACGGCCAAGGTATGGGCTTTCACAGAAATAACTTGTGAGAAATATTGATTTAGTTTCGTAAAGATTGAACTAGTGCTTAGCTGCAGACAGCTAGTTCAATTCGTCAATGTCTGCTGCCGTCCCTCACTGCCGTTCGTTAGCTCCAGCAGACAAGGGTGGCTATAATGGAAGATCACAGCATGTTACAAGCGCTGTGTGTAAATCACGGCACCAACCGTCAGTACTTAGACTTGATGCAGACATTTTCTGTCTTAGTAATGGCATTAAGCGTCTAGCGCGTTTTTTGGAACAACTTAAGTCTGTTGTCTAACATTCGGGCAATTTTACGTGAGCACGTTTTCATCTCTGTAATATGTATGCGGTATAATCGATAGCTATACATCGTAAAAAGACATTATAGAGTTTGGGATGCTATTTTCTGTTTGGGATCCGAATCACATAACACACCGCCAAGACATTGAACACCATATATATAGTTGCTATACAGGAATTGAACCATATTCGTTGTATACTACAGCCGATTAGAAATTAATATTGTTTAACTGTTTGCACAAAATCGAACTTATCGCCTTTGATCCGAATTTTTTTCCGTTATATTTCAATTGAACAAATTTAGTCGAAAAATAAAAGATTGAAAAAGAAAAAAAATGAATTAAAAGACATCTTGTAACTAAAAAAATAAAACCATAAGTGGTCTTTCGCGTGCGTGTAATGTAAAAACGGCTGAAAGGTTTGGTCAATATCATCTTCATCATCCAGATGACACCGTGCACGTGTCGGGTCATACATTTACTTTCGTCGCGTCAAACACATTGGCAACAGATACACGAAGTGTTATTCACAATCTCTATAAAAACAGGTTTGTTTGTATGGAGTCGAGTACACGACTAATACAGATACAAATATCGTGATCGAGTTTCCCCGTTCGGGACCTCTCTAGAACATGGCCCTCGTGAGTTCCGAATGACTGAAGCAGACGACAGCAATGTTTCTACTTCACAGTGTTTTGTTTTTGTTGTTGTTAACGAAATAAACTATTTTAGATCTTTACTGCTATGTTTTGTTCTATTTCTGTGTAATAAATAATTGATTGCCCTTATATCGAGGAAAACATGATCAGTTGTGGCCCCGCGGTATGCCACCATACTAGGACGATCGTACAAAAGCAATTAATGTGTCAAATTGATTTACAGCACGTGCTAAATGTACATTTCATAAGGCGAGACCATTATTAAAACAAAGTTCATTTACTTCTGTTTTATATACTATATACTATACAGACTATACATATAAATGGTACATAATAATAAATGTATTTATAAAAATGATTTAGAAATAATTTTTTCAACTTAAGGATCCCCGTCCAGCTGATGAAAACTATAGCTAAGTATTGGAAACTGTTATGACCGGTATCACTTGAGCTTTGATAAATCATTTTTGAAAGGGAAACCTTCACTGCAGGGCTTTTATGAAAAAATTATAAAGAAGAAATTAAAAAAATTATATCACCAACAACGGTGTTTTGAGTGTAAACATTCAGAGGGGCTAGACCGGCATTCGAAACCTGCCGTATTCATGAAACCGTTCTCAAGCTCAAGCATGAATTCTGTGCTCAAACCTACTTTCTTGTAACTCACTTAAATCATGTCAAACGACCAAAAAGTCGATTGTAAACATTGAAAACAGTATTTGGCTCAAAGTATCTTTCATTTTGTCCCCATATCATTGACAAAATAAGATTTTTAGATATTTTATAGCCAGAAGAAGAAATTAAGCATGAGTACAAAATCCATGCTTGAGCATGAGAATGGTTTTATGAATACGGGCCCTGGACTTCAGATTGTTCTATAAACTATCACTCTAACCGATTAAGCTACCCTGTAAATAGAAGTATTCTGGTCTAGCGGTTACAGTTATTTTCAAAAGGAATTAAGGGGATTTTACTGTATATACGAAAAACCACAGAACAGCGGCACAAGGATCCTTAAATGTAAACTTCATTTATTTTACAACAATTATGAAATAAGATTTTTCAACCCTTGTTGGCCTGGTTAGAAGTGCGCACAGAGGGTCTTAACGAGGGAGGAAACCAGAATTACCGGAGAAAACCCACGTGATCAGGCTAAATGTGTAATACCATTTACGTTCGATCGGGGATTCGAACACCGACCGTGTTAGTGAAATGCCAGTGCGATTTTCACTGCGCAACCCGACCACCCCTTATTTCTATATCATACTTAAAAGTTTTTAGCATACTTAAGATACTGCTATTATAAATGTTTTTCATTAAAATGATTTATAAGATGTAATATCTATTACCAACTTTAATTTCTATATAATTAGTTTAACATATATGCATCATACCTGTACTAAAAAAAAACCAACGAAAATATGGAATCTGATGACAAAATGTCTTTCGTCATATTGTATCTAGCAGCTTTTAAGCTATCTTGGTCCTTACAACAATCGTTTAACTGACCGTGTATATAAAACTATCACGTCACAACTTTGATGTATTCCTCTCATCAAAAACTACATTACTGCTCATATCTCCAAACGCGTCATCTTTAGTGATCGGGACGCCCTCTACGACTTCTATGCACGTGTCCGTCTGGAACGCCACCATGGCCACAAGCATACAGTACATTGCGGTGTATCCCCACGTCACAACCGTATCACCGTCATGTTCATCCGCGAAATGATAAATACGAATTGTTTTACCACGAAATTGCATCTTGTGTACTGTGAAGTTAGATTCTAAGAATCTTGAAAGTGGTAAGTCAAATACTTTTTTTACTTCGTCGATATTAATATTGGGCACAAGATCTGAAGGAATCAAACCAAGCACTGCAGTTACGCTATTATTATGAGTGACGTAGGATGGCGGAAAGACTGCGACTATTCGGACATCCTCAGGTTTTAGCCCAATTTCTTCTTCTGCTTCTCGGAGCGCGGCGGCGATTTCGTCCGTGTCAACCTCGTCCTGTTTTCCTCCTGGAAAAGCGACGGCCCCAGAGTGGGAGCGGAGGTGGGCAGCCCGTTGGGTGAGAAGGACCCGCCATTCACCATCTCTCAGAAACAATGGGATCAGGACACTAGCCTTGCACAACTCCGGGGGCACCGGTAATGGGTCATCGGACAGACGTGTGTCAAATCTTCGGAACCGGTCCTTTAGATCTCTCTCGGTTATCATTGTATCTAAAAGTCAAACAAAACAGCAGTCTTACATGTTAGAATGTTAAGAAAAGAGATCCCAGAGGAATCTTGGCACCCACAATCGAAAGCTCTTTGTTATTTCTATGTTGTAAGTCTTTTTCTCTTTTCCATTTCAATAAAAAAAATTACAAAAGAATATTACAATGTCAAAAGCTTTTGACAACAGGCTTATTAAAGCCTAATAAGTTTTTTTCTCTTTTCTGTTTGATTAACACTTCATCTGGGTTTGACGATGTTCTTTCAGAATTAGGTTGTCGTTTGACCTATTCACCAAAATAGCGAAGTGTAAAAAATAGAACATATGAGATTTCTATTTTCTGGCCGCTACATTTTTCTTCCGACCAAGCGACTTGAAGCATGAAACCAATATGCAATATTAGAGAACAGGGAGAAAGATACCTTACTCTTGTGAGAAATAGCATTAACCAACAACCTTCAAATTCAGAATATTTGCTTGGTCGCCATCTTTTTTTACTTATTCAAGCTAAAAAATGAAACATACAAAAGATTGGAACTAAAATATGCCTTCAAAAGTGTCTTGAGAAATAACGATAACAAATTAAAATGGTCAAGATCACGAGCAAGACAGGATGGTCGGGTGGCTCCGATCGGACATGAAAAGGTCTTGGGTCACCTGCCCGACACGTGGGTTTTCTCCGGGTACTCCGGTTTCCTCTCAGATTAAGACCACCGCGAGCTAACATCCGGGTCAACAAGAGTGATTAATATAAGTTGAAATAACTTTTTTCAGGGTTGTTGTAAAATAAATAAAGTTTAAATTTATATTTAAATTGACAAAAAATTCAAAATGGCTGCCAGTTCTTCCTTTGGTTCACAAATGAAAACGTGCGTAACTTAGGACATATTGAATTTGAGAATCACACGTACAGTACTTCTTGAGAAATAGCAATTATAAGAATTCTTCAAGAACGGACGACGGACCACGGACGAAGAGCGATTTGAATACATAAAAAGACGAACTGTTTTTGTTAAGTTAGCGTTGCTTATTTGCATGATATCAAGTGAACATTGTCTAGTGACACAATAGTTAGTGAGCGTTGACCAGTTTCATAATACTTAGTGCATATTGCTATGTTACATGATATTTAGTGAGCATAACTTATTTTCATGATATTTAGTGAGCATAACTTATTTTCATGATATTTAGTGAGCATTACTTCTTTTCATTATATTGAGTGAGCATTGCTTAGTTACTTGATATTAATGAACTTGTCTTGTTGCATAATATTCAGTAAGTACGATTAGTAAGTGAACATTGCATAGCTATGAGGTATTCGGTTAGTTATAAATATCGTGATATTTAGAGAGCATTGCTAAGTAACATGAGCGCGGATTTTGTCAATGGTGCGTCTGTCGAGTTATGTCCGTCCTCGAAAATGTCAAGTTTACTTCCTCGTGTACCATGACATAACACAAGCCTCTGATAAAACAGCAATCAACGGGAAGTTCTCCGATTACATACTGCAATACGATCTCAAAGATAAAACGTGTCGATATGTCAATTTCCCGATGTGTCGGTGTTACCTTACATCCGTTGTTGTTGTTTATGTGTGCGTTTTCTCCCCTAGTAAATTAAACCCAAAATGCCGAGCCGGGCTGTGTGGACACCCTTATGGAATCAGAAATACTTCAAACTTGATCACTTGTAAATTAACCATTTTTTTGTAATAGTCGATTTTTTTAAATTTGAGCCTATCACTAGGCTATAGATATTTTGTGGTTGTCCGGTTAATTTAACACTATAATTGGACTAGGGACATTTGGTGGTTGTCCAGTTTTTCTTTGACTTATCACCAGACTATAGAAATTTGGTGGTTGTCCAGTTTTTCGTTGACCCAACCGTCGGAATAGACATTTAGTGTTTGACCAGTTTTTCTTTGACCCAACCGTCGGAATAGACATTTGGTGGTTGTCCAGTTTTTCTTTGACCCAACCGTCGGAATAGACATTTGGTAGGTGTCAAGTTTTTCTTTGACCCAACTGTCGGAATAGACATTTGGTAGGTGTCAAGTTTTTCTTTGACCCAACCGTCGGAATAGACATTTGGTGGTACCATCGGACTATAGACATCTGGTGGTTGTCCAGTTTTTCTTTGACCCAACCGTCGGAATAGACATTTGGTAGGTGTCAAGTTTGTCTTTGACCCAACCGTCGGAATAGACATTTGGTGGTACCATCGGACTATAGACATCTGGTGGTTGTCCAATTTTTCTTTAGCCCAACCACCAGACTATAAACATTTGGTGGATGTCCAGTTTCATTTGACCCTAACACCGAAATAAAGACATTTGGTGGTAGCCGGATCTACTACCCAAACAATGTCAAACGGGAAAACAGTCAACAGTTTGGAAGGACAAAGGCCAGATAGCACTCGATTTACACCTTCAGGTTTCATATTGGCAAGATCGGGGCTGTGACGGCGGAGCGGAGAGGAGGATTCTCAAGTCACGCCTTGATACTTTGGGTAGTAGCATACGTTTAGAAGGAGTAGTAAGGAAGTCATGAGTTTGATAGATTAAAAGAAAAGATTATAACGGAGGAAGATTTCATTAACCTTTTTAAAAGATAAACATTTTTTTTATATTATCAATGAACGAAGTAACTCGAATCGATTGCTCACCTCCGCCCC
>JAUMHH010207850.1:0-12943 GCA_032359455.1 Chlamys rubida
GCATGGTATATCGCTCAATAATGCACTCTTTTTAACCAATGAAAACCGTCGTTACATCACAGACGTGGTAGAATTAGCAATACAATTATGAAAACCATATAAACGAACGTTTGTTGGATTATGGCAATACTTACTAGCACACTATCAAAAGGGTTAACCGAATTAATAACAAACAAATGTGTATGCAATTATTTAAATATGGTCTGTATGCGTCATTGGACAAAATCAATCATTTTACAGAATGTGTTGCTGGCAAACATAGTGATGATTGTACAACTGCTTGCTCTGACGACTGTAAAGGCAAAATATGTGTGAGGAGCAACGGGCATTGTATAGGTAAGTAGTATAGTATACACAAGTGTTGCATAGTGAACGATGCAAGAGCAATTCACTGTGCTACATCGAACAGAGTTTCGTCTTAATTCATTAACTCCAATTTGTTAAAAAATAGAGAGTATTTTCAATCACCATCTATCGCCCAATTGACAGCCGAGAACGTCATAAAAGTTATAAACCTCAATAATATATTTGGTATATGTCATACACGGTAAGCCATTTTGACCACATGTCACAGTAAAGACAAATTAAATTCACCTGGATATATAACGTCTATATTGTAACTTAAGGTTTGTGTATATATATTCATATATATGTGCAGGTCTCATAAGTAATAACGACAGTATAATCCAATACTGGCACTGGATCTCAACAAACATATTTTGTTGGATGCGTATTACCTAAATAGATGTATGGGCAAAGAAATAAAGACTGTGCAGACAAAGAAATTTGTCAAATATTCAGGGCGATCAGCCCCTTTATCAAGACAAGAGCATGAACATTTACATATCACAACATGTAACAGAGTTAAACAGTCACCATGAAACAATAATACAAGAAAAATACATAATCAAACAGGAGTTACTTATATAAGATATGCTTTTGTTATTGCATATCCCCTTTGTTAGCTTGTAACCGAAGGCTAAATATAGTAAATAATTCATCTTGAATATGTGAGTTCAAGTGAATTAATACTAAAAATCTGAACGAATGTAGAGAGAAAAATCTTATGTCGTAGTAGTTTGTGTAAACACGACGCGAAAAAAACCTTTTAAGTAACGAGGTTTATCTGAACGTCTAAAAAGTAGACGGGGTCACACCCACTCGATCAGGTAGAAAACTGAGGTCAAAGATGGAACATGTGGGGTAATGTGACAGAAATTGATAAAAAATATTGTCCATAAATATGTAGAAACATTGAACCCCGATAATTCTAACTTTTAAATAATCACGTTCAACATGTCCCCCTTTATTATGGTAGAATACCTATTTCATATATTTTATTGGCATTGTTTTATCATCATACGTATCGGAACGAGATAGGCATGCTTAATCATGAATGCATAATCGTAAGTTTATGTCGTATACAATTTAGAATATGTGTGTAGGTTATACAATGTATTTTGAAGCTGTTAAGGAAACCGACGGAGGGGCAGGGGACTAACAAACATCACTTCCCTGGTTCAGTTACCGCTGGGGAACAAGCCGAATATCGATGGAGAGCTACCCACGCTTGTTGTGTATCTTATGCTTAATGACACAGTTATAATCGACTATTCTTGTAAGCGTTCAATGCTACCAAGGAATACTTTACAATTGTTATCGTAATGTTTCTGTTATTTGGTCCTTTTGAACAAAAAAGTTGAATATTTTCAAATTCAAATTGTTTTATTACTTTAGGGCTTACGGCCCATAAGTTCACATACATAATACAATTATTATTAATAACATGGCATATATAGGAGGATGAGGTAAAACATATATGAACAAATACATCTAAATAGTAGATATGTTATATTCGAGGCACAGACTTATAAAATGAATATCTATTACATGAAAATACATAATAGACGCGGGTGGCTACCCAGGGATTCCAAGTGGTTGGGCCAAACCCTACCGACAAAGTTTCCTTGTTATGTATACCACTCAAGTGAACATATTAAATGGATAGAATAAGGTAAATTCAAATGCATTTTTCTTCAGATACATATCGACGTGAATGCCGTATATAATAATACATATATACATATAAATAGAAGTATATTTAGTAATTATACAGTAAAAACGTATATTTGTAGTAATTATACAGTAACGACGAGAGTGGCTACCCACGGATTCCAAGTGGTTGTATTTAAACAAAGAATTTTGGTGATAATATACTGTATGTTTGTATTGCAGAATGTGTCAAAGGAAAGCGCGGGGACGTATGTGACCTTGATTGTTCTGACACATGTAAAGATAAAACATGCAGGAAGGAAATTGGATTTTGTTTTGGTAATTGTTTTACTCCTTATGTAATATTGATATAATAAAATATATTAAAAACGACCTCTTGATTGTTCGTATGTCATTTCAAAGGTCATAACACGTATGTCATTTATTTCTATGATGTACTGAATGTGAGACAATATCAGATTTAATCGAAATTAACATACATGGATATTTCAATATACTTCAGTATCTGCGTTTTTTGACTCAAGATATAAACCTCACTTACATACATTTTCTAACCATTGCATCTCAACTACTTTGCTGACTTATGGTATAGAAATGCATGGTAACATACATAATGTTTATTTTCAGGCTGCATTCCTGGTAAAACAGGCGGACTGTGTACTGCCAACTGTTCTTCTAACTGCGTGACATGTAACCAGACATCCGAACAATGTTTTGGTAATTATAGCTTCACATTGTAATTACTGTAAATGTGTTTGCTTATGGTTTAGTTTTAGGATAAATGTAAATCACTGCGCATAAGGGGAAGTAACTCTTGTTATAGTAAAATCTTTACGATGCGCTCATCAAAATAACAGGCCTCTTCTTTCTCGTGCGGAGTTCCTTGATCCTTTCAACATTTAGGACATCACAGTTTTACTTAACAAAATTACTTTAAATCTTAATGTTATTATTTTAGAATGTGGTAAACGGAAACATGGTGACATGTGTATCATTTACTTTCACGGTTAACGAGGCATTCACCGTGAGAGATATGTTGATATTTTGTTTTTCCACCTGGCATAAAACGATCATACTTTTAGATGTAATGTATAAGGTATTATATGCTTGTATTCCAGACTGTGTTAATGGAAAATTCGGGGACATGTGTGCTCGAGATTGTTCTGACAACTGTAAAGACAAATCATGCATGAATGACAATGGATATTGTCTAGGTAAATAGTGTGGTATTTATTCTAACAGAAACAGTGGTGTGACATATTAATGGGATTCCCGGCATTTGCCAATAACCGCAATAGAATTTTATGCAATTAAAGGAGTTCCTGAAAAGAGATGTACATGCATCAGAGTAATTGTTAACTGAAATAATATATCTTTAAATTGTTAGAACAAAGCATGTATAAAGAGCAGTCATCGTAAAAGTAGGTATCGTGCACTTTAATTGTGATACTGTGAACACTACGATTAGATTAAACATACAACTATTGTTCAACCACGACAACCAAAACTTGACCAAACGTTTGGTTGAAAGAAATCATTTACTATAAAGAACCTTGCAATACGTTTCAACCCTACAATTAGTCATTTCCCTTTTTTACCCAGACATAGGATCTTTTTTATAGTTCCTTTCATTTTATACGTTTGCAATTTTATATCATTAATAAATATATAGTCATAATGATGATGTAGTCACATCTTACCGCTTTATATTTTATTGATGAACACATTTCTCATTTTATCAAACCTATTCACAACAATGACCAATGGCCGCGTAGTTCTTTGGTTACATTTAGTTGTCGTGTTCCAATTTGGTCTTTGCAGGTCCCGTAAACAAGAGACGGTATGTTATTTCAGTTATATAATTGGTAATCTCATCCAGGTGCTAGCATTTCCTTTCATATATTGAATGACATTTTCGTTCTCCGATGCTTTCATGATATTGCCGGACTTACCATCATAGAGCTTTTTTGTGCACCGGCAGTACGGTTTTAAGAGATTGTTTAAGAGGTTACTTAATCGCTAATAGGTTTAAGTTGTTGACATTTTGGAGGTTTGAAGTTATGGATGTGAAGTTAATACTGTTAAAATGTCTGGGTTGGAGGTTGATCGGTATCGGAAACATTGATAATAGGATTCACTCTCGCTATATCGCGTATGCATTTTGTCCTTTGCAAGAACAGCTAGAAAATGTCTGTTGGAGGCCCTGCGCATGTTGTTTTACACAAGATAAATGGTTCTCACTTTGACCATAGTAAATAAAAACATGTACACGACACAAGCAGCCATATGTCTCTTATAACCCTTTGTATTTTGCCCGTGGTGCAGATGCGACTGTTTACATATAAGCATTCACGAAAAGCCATTGATATCAAAAAAGGTCCCCTAGCCTTACTCTGACAGTGTGCTAGCTTACTGACCTCCTCCCACTTTATGAAAAAACTCCTCTCTCTCTCTCCTCCGACTCCCTCTTAGTTGTGTGTGGTGGAGGCTGACATCACTGTCAACTTTTGAAATTAATTACGACCAAGCTTATCACCTCGCCTTTTCAGTTTACAAAGTAAAAATTAAAAGCTTGACCAACTTAACACATAGTATATCTATATAATACAGTATCACCCCACATCTACTGCAATGCAAAGTCCATCAAACAATATAAATCATTCGAAAATAATCAATGATTATATCCAAAAGATCTTAATATTACATGTATATCATGTTTATATGTTTTCACGCCGGGGCTTTACACCCCTACCCCAGTCCCCTCTAGCAGACGACATATGTTGTAACACATGCTTTTGTAACTCTCGTTACATAATATAGACCTTAAAACTTACATTTTAGTTAATTGCCAGGGTATTAATTAAAAAAGTAACTTTTTAAGAAAATTAAACAACTATTGTATCCATTTTACAAGCATGCATCACAATTAAGAAAACAAATGCATAGTTCGACTACAGATGCGACAACTTTGACAAATTTTAGATCCATGGCAATAGTCTCCTGGCTATAAATGGCTCATAGAACTTAAAGTCTCTCGCACAAACTACTCACCTATGCATATTTATGTTTTTTGATGTGGTAACCATGGTTTTCACAAGTCCCAAATCTGGGGAAAACACTTGTCACAAACTTGTATTGTTACGTCATAATGTATCATGCTGTCATCACTTTTTGTGGTGTGTTGTTGTCCTGTTAACATGAATAAACAGTTCCCCTGATAAACCTCCAAAGAGGAAAAAGCGCTAGGGAAGCCGATGAAACTCTTGTCTTTTTGTTTTTTAAATTTATATATACATGTAGATCTGTTGTGCAGGATGGATCCACTATCCATGTTTATCTGAGACATGCCCTTTATTTTTAGGTTCAGGCCATTTCTACTGTACTCTACTACCTCAAGCATGTGCATGTTGCTATAAATTACACTGTACTCCAAATTTTTTAAACAGTTTTCCTTGGAATTGCGTTGCACAGTTAGTTTATATCTGTCAAATCAATTGCAAAGATACATCCAATAGGGAAAACTAACTCAATCTTTATAGCTCAAAGTTGTCGTCACTTGCAATGGATCAAGTTTATTTAACCCTAATGATAGTGTCTAATGAAAAGTTATAAAATGTTATTCCTTAATAATTATCACAAGACTGTTTATAACGAAGACGTGTAAATTAAATCGAAATATTGCAACAATGTGCATATTTTATATTAATAACAAATTTAAATGACAACATTTGTTTCAGAATGCACTCCTGGAAAGTATGGACCGTTTTGTACATTCGATTGTCTGGGTAAATGCAAAGACAACATTTGTCAACAAATCGATGGACTATGCACAGGTAGAATAAGGAGGTCAATATTTACGTTATATTTACATGTCTCACTTCTTTAGCTTAGTAAACTATGATTGCGTATAAATTAGCGTATACACAGTGAAAAAAGGCTCGGCGGATCGATACTTATTTCAAATTTGGCACCGTTCACGCTTTAGCGAGATAACAGTCCAATTGCAACTAATGCTTGGATCAATTACCATCTAGATACATAGAACATATTCGGGATTCATTATGTCTAATTATACAACCAAAAAATGCTGACAGACTTCTGATTACATGGATGCATATTCAAACAAATGTGTTGGCGGTAACGTCAACCATGACGGCATCGTTCTGACCGCGTCACTCCAAGAGCAGTGTGTTAATGCGCGTACATGACGACCGTTGTAAATGAAGAGAAAATTTCGAAGGACTTCTCACATTGCTTAATTTAAAATTTTAAAACCATGAAAGGACTAAAATAGTGTTGTTCACTGCGTTTTTTCTAAATTTACTCATATATCGATGTAGATTCACTGGAACTATACATTATCCTAGCAACCACGGCTACCGTATAGTTACCACGTGGCAACCCGCTTCGACTTTTTTTCTGCTTAATGAAGCATTTAAACATTTTTTTAATGTAAATATAAGGATTGACCTTCATTTTGACGGCGTATACGGTAGTATGAACGCAGTTGGCAACGAACATATTCTTTATGAAGCGCTAACGCGCACCATAGATTATGTTCGTTGCCAACTTCGTTCATACTACCGTTGTACGCCGTCAAAATGAAGGTCAATCCTTGAATATATCATAGTTTCAAAAGAAGTATCACTGAGGAATACCAATGTCCTGAGTCAGTTTTGAAGCAGAACGAATACATTGATTATACATTGTGTAACTGTTGTACAGAAAATGTAAATATCTATTTATAGAAACGGTGACTGTAACATTTAACTGGAAAGGCAATACTAAGCCAAAACTTTCTGTTGGGAAGCAGTGTATGTTGATGAGTGTTGATGTTTCAGGAAACTGTACTGTTTGCGTAAAATTGATAATATGTTATTTGTATAGAGCAAATATTGAACTTATTGGCACGAATGGCATATGTAAATCGGCAGACTTCACCTTTTTATAAATATGAAAAACATGACCGCATAACAGCAAGTTGAAAACTGGGTTCAAATGTGTGCTGAATAAATAGGTATACTACCGCTGCAATAACAGCATTGGATCTTTATCACACAGACACTGTGATACCCACATAACTGTGTATGAACAGTATCACTCCGTGTACAAAATTAAAACACAACTATCATTATATAGCAAATCTTTTAATTCATATGTTTAATTATTATACATAAAAAATAGCAACTAGCCTCCGTAATATAACGTTTATGTACGTGAGCGTATTCATACTCATTGAAAATATCATATATGAAAACCAAAACATACGAATTCAATAAAAAGTTAGTTTACAGCTGGTTTCAGATTAGTATGACAACAAACACCACTCGGTGAAATAAACCTTCTTTGGGTAAATTGACCCAGGGGTAACTGTCGTGACAAAGTTGTAAATTGATCATAGTAATCCAGTCAATGTGGTCATAACTGTACTCACAAAATCGTGTTGAAAATGTCAAATTTACTGTAACCTAAATAACAACTGTTATAAACCGGATAGTATTGATTTGTAAAGACTATTTAAGACCATTTATATCAACGTGGGTAATCGAGGTCTGTCTGACAATGCACTGTATATCTCAAATGTTTGCCATGACTATTTTTTCTCTCAAGTTTTCAGAAAAGCGGGTATCGATTGTGATATCCTATCAAAACAAAAGAAGAAGAAAATTATATTGTGATGACGTCTACATAACCGGATTACATATAAATCATTCTTTTTTGTTTTGCTGTAACATTCTAGCTTGGGATGCAAAACAATATAATCATTTCATGTAGTTCCGTGAGGTTATGAAAATAGATTTTGTAAATGTCAACTTCCGGGCTAATATTCTTGAATTTCTTTCATGCAGTAAACCTTTAGTTCTGCCAACCAAAATGATTAACCAGATGTTATGATTTCATTGCCATACCTTCCTAAGGATTCAAACAATTTAAATTTATATTATAATTAAAGGATGTACAGATGGATATTTCACCGACCACTGTAATCGGAGTTGTCCGTCCACCTGTACGACAGATGTGTGTGACATGATTACAGGGTACTGTACTGGTAAGTAGGTAAAGCACAATGGTACATTTCAGTTAAATTATAAGAATATGTGTAACCACGTGATACTGGCAAGGCGTTCATATAATCTAGAGCTGTCGGTAGTAACAAACTGTATTGTTTCACGAAGTTTTGTCATGTATATCAGAAAAAACGAACTGCCTTTTAATCATGTGATGTTTATGAATTGGTTAAGTTGCAAATACAAAATGACACAGCCTGCTCACTTCTGTTTAATCATAGAGAAATCTGAAAATAAGCCGGTAATTAAAAATTCGAAGACAATCTACATGTACAACACGCCAATAATCTAAAATACGTAAGCAGATTACCTAAAACACGACAACAATGCAAAACAATTTAGAAACGCCGACAATAAAACGGATTTATTAGCTGTACGATATTGTGAATACAAATGTAACTTTTATATAATAAATCTTGTTTAAAGAAATGTTAGTGTGTCGTCGTGGGCTTTTCCCCATGTGTTAGCATTAGGACAATGTATAACGCAAATAAATGTCAGACTAGTTTGATTAAGATTATAGCAATAGTATGTATTGACAAGTCAACACTATATTTTGAGAGTCATCATTCGTGCTGCATGTTTTTATTTGGGTTTAGTTGCGCATTTTTTTATTATTACTAAAGCCCCTGGACAACCTACAGAGTCAGGCAGTTTTAATATAGCTGCAGCCGGAATAGGAATCACATCAGGATTGGTCATTCTGGCTCTGGTCGTATTGGTCATCATATTGGTCAGACGTCTCTCAAGATACAAACGCGACAATATGAATTCAACTCATATGACAGATTTGTCTCAGTCTGTGAGGCGGGAAGATTTACAGAAAAACACAGGTAATACGGGATAATTTTGTATAATCTGTAGAACGAACTACTGATTAAATAACTGGGGTGCATGTACATCAATGTATACATTGACGAAAAAATGTCAGGAATTTTGTTCCATGTTTTCTGTCTTTTTTTATTTAATCACAATTTTGTGTATCAAGTTTTTTTCTGAAAGAAGGTTTCACTTCTTTTCAGATGCGACAAATTAAATTTGTGAGTTCCTCAATAGCCTCTCATTTGATAAGACCAAAAATGTATTCCACTTAACTAGGGACCAAGGGGCCATTTTTGTTAACTCGATCAGTTCCAAAATTCAATAATCAAAACTTAACACAATGGGAAAAACTGTTCTCGTTGATCCCATAACAATCTTCGGAGAGAAAAAACTATTTTGTGGGTAATAAAAATTATAAAATACTTATAAACCAGTAGATTACATGTATATAGCTTGTAGAAATGGTGTTCTTTTCTCACTCTAATAGAAATCTACATGTATGTTTTCGTATCAAAGTGTTTTCTTTGCTAATAAATACAGTTCGATAATGAGCTACAAATGTACATGTTACATTACCAACACGAGACAGCAAAATATCAGTCGACCATCTTGCACCCGATTAACCGATCATAACTGAACACTAACCAAAATTTTGGAACGAAATAGGGAAGTTAAGGCTAATATCATCAATATATGGTCACTTAAAATTGCACTTGGACATCAATAGAATTTCACATTTTATTTTGTGCTGATTTTACATGTTCTGTAGTTGGTAAGTAGTTGTACATACGACCCATACAAATTGTCCATAGCAGTATTAACAGTCTGTTGTTTTTCATGGGACTACTTTTAAGATTTTCCAAATTCCCAATTTCAAATGCCATTGTCGGTCGAGTTGTCCCCCGTTATATAAACAAACTCGCCTTGAACAAAGTTGCTAGATCTACTGTTTATTATTTTTCTTTATTGTCAATATTTTGTATAGCATTTGAAAATACATGTGAATAAATTTGATCGAATCCTACAGCAATGACACGTTCTATCGTCTGACGAAACGGTATGGGTGTTATCAATCTGACAAAACTCAAACTAACAAAGTATTTCGATGTCTGATATGGATCTGCGCACAGCAATCAAAATAGTGACGATATCGGGAATCAATCTGGTTGTTTCTAACATTAAAAGTATGAATTGGAGGCGGTACATTTACTTACATATATATTTAGGATTTTTCATTATCATAGAGAACGTCGACATCCGATCACTAGGCCTCCGTGCGCCGCTCACAGCAACAGGTCCCGACTACAAACAACCAAACCAAGAGGAATGGGGAGGGACGGTATTCTAGCACATAATATGCTAAAATCATATAAACATTACAGATAAACATCCCCTTGTCAAACTGGGTGTCAATACCGTCCTATGATTCCATGCTCCTGAATCATCGTCCATCGAATTTCAAACAGTGTACACCGGGTTACATGTACATTGTTTAAAACTCTCTCTAGGTAGAGTCGCCTTGGCTATGGCCTATTCGAACAGTATACCAGTGTTTTTTCGATGTTTTTTCAACAAGGTACAATGTACAGCTCAAGTCGGTTGAGGTGGTCATGGAAAAATTGTCACGTGAATTAGTTTCGAGAACCCCAAAATGAGGTTGTGAAATCCAGATTGAATCCCTATATAAAATACGGTTTATTGGCAAAAAAGTGTATTACATTGTACTTGTATTTTAGATGGTACATACGACGAAATAGGATCCCATACTATGCCCCAACCTACCGAGACGAACAGAACCGATGAAAATTATGAACAACTGAACCCTCTGGACAGAGAACCCACACATGTCTATGACACTGCCTAGACCGTTGTTAAGTAAATGAGAGAACAAAAGGTCAACAAAATAAGATTCTAAATGACGACGCACAATTTACACTTATTTGTTAATAAATGTAAACATTATCAAATTGGACAGCGAAGCTACACATTCCGATAGTGTGTAAGTGCACAAATCACAACCTTTATCAAAACTTTGACTGCACATAAAATGTTTTGTCACACTGTTTGATGGCGCTCTACCTTATGTTATCATAGTGACGTCATAATCCTCTGTGATGTGTCTAAGTTTGACACTAGAATCGTTTTAAGATTAGTTTGGCTGTATCTGATAAACTGATAGGTCAACCATGTGTATATAACGCGAGTTGTTTAATTTTGTAAAACATATTCGGAAGAACTATCATGTCTTTTCACAACTTTAAAGCAAACTTAAATGGCACGATAACAAATCTTATCCCCTATAGGGTAACGATACACATAATACTGGGCCGCTCGTCAAATCAAGACGAAATGTTTGTTGCATAAGAACCCAGTCTCCACATGACACTGATTCAATAATGCGTGTTTACATGGGTATTCAGTTGATATTTTAGCATTATTCTCTTAGAATATCATATAATAATCAAATCTACCGCTTTTTTATTCACCTTGATTTTGATGTTATATGTTGAAGTGGTTAATTGCCAACTAACTCTTTTAGTAGGTAGTGGATATGGTTAGTCGAAGATCCTGTATACTTGTACATGTATTAATCGTCACTCATAAAAAGAATAACAATCCGCTCTAGACGCATGTACTCATTTATTCAGCTTAAAGTATATGCTTTTCCACATTACATTTACCTCATATTTTAATCATTTAGGGATTGAACGGCTACGGCTTCATGCTTAATATGGATGTAACCGATTTATGAAACGCCGTTCAATCAATATATTTACATTTTACCTATAGAACAAATGTATTTGTTCTTAGATAATTTATTTATTTATTGCGTTTTGTTGATGCGTCGTCCTTTAAACGACATAAGCAGAGCAGCACTATTTTCATCAAATTGGTGCCAATAATTAATCCATGACGTCATAAGTAAACCACGTGATACGTCACGAGAGTTTTTGCTTTCAGACTCGAATGAAATGCATTTCTGCTGGTAATTTTCATATAGTTGGTTGCAGCGCCAATGTAGATATGTGTTTATGAACAAAATATGTAAATCCTTGATTTATATTGATTCTATTGAGAAACTTCTATATTTTGAGTCACGAGGAGGGCCTATCAAAACATCTAAGTGCATACATGTATGCATATGTAACTTATACGTTTGGTCTCATAATAATCCTTGTCCTTAAGCTTTCGTCAGAGTGTTTGTTCTATGAATTGTAAATCGGAATGATTAATGATAAAACGTAAAGATACATGTAGTGATTTAGAGAGTTTCGAAACATAACCATCTTATTTCTTTAGTCGTTTTGTTTAGTATTGATATACAGCTATTCGCAATGATGTCCTACTTCAATACGTCACGAGTTTGTTTTTGTACGTGTGATGCAAGGTATCATCATCACCCCCACCTCTTTACAACGTCAAACTTTTTGTTCAGGGGGTTCAGTATAATACTGTTCTGTATAAGAATAAGCCAAGCAAATAGTAAAACGCAGATCCCCGTAGTACATTACTACTTAGTTTCAGATTAAATCTGACCATTATATAAAAAAACGGATGTTTCTCAATAAATCAAATGTTTTGATAATGGTGTTTGATTCGTATTTTATGATACATATGTTATGAAACTATATTGCATACTTTCGAGGCAACATTCAGAGATTCTGCATTATTTTAGATATAACACGGCATTTGATCGGTCCATCGATAACAATTACTTCCGTATAACCACGACCTATTATCTGCGAATTTCCATTTCTTGTCAGGACCAGATCGCAATTGGGACAGCCATGACACTGATAGGTTATCAAACGATTAATAATGACGCAACAATGATACACCGCCTACAAAGTTTTCATTAGCTTATCAGACCCGAATAGCAGCTGCTAATGACTTCAATGACCATACAAAGTTATTTCAAAAGTTAAGGGGAGTACTGGTCAATTTCAAAATTATTACTAAATTGTGTGAATTATGCACTTTGCCATGCTCAAAGATAATTATGTGGCCATCAAATGTTACGTCAAACATTGGGGACTTAA
>JAUMHH010207861.1:0-28163 GCA_032359455.1 Chlamys rubida
CATGTAATATTACAGGGGTTATTCATTGTACAAAAATATCACCCATGGCCACCGTACGCTACTGTTATCTGCTACCTGGAGAGTCTGGACACTTTTCTTGACATTTCCAGGCAATTTAACCGTTTCTTCCGACATAATGACAAGGATAAACTTGGTATGATGATCAGTATCAACAATAGATAGGAGGAGAGTAATGTCAAAATTCAATTCAAAGAAAAACAATATGGCGGGTGAACTGGGAGGGTTCCAATGTCATCACTTTAGACTTAAATATCGAGTTTTTACAGTATTAGGCAATGTAAAAATATGACATCATGTAACAGTTCAGACATCAGGCCTTACCCGGAACATATTAAGCACTTTGTAAACAGTCATAGCACATTAGGACACATATAACTACCACAGAAACCGCTCAGCTCATCTTTCTGTCTAGGTACCTCAACCGGAACCGGAGCGTAACAAAGGAATGGACATAGTATATCATGCAAATATGTTCAAAAAGGCACCAATGAGTGTAGCAAAAGGCAACACAAGGAAACTATTTAAACGGAGGCCACGTATACTTGTCTACAGCAACAACGTTTGAACCATATGAACTGTATATCAAGTTATCGAGTTTAAGGAGAACATACAGGTACAATACAACACTACAGTTCTACATGTCCACATACCTTTACAGGAAAATAAAGCGGTAAAACACAGAAAAGAGTATATTTGGTTACAAACACGAATTACAATTTACGAATATAATATAACACATGATAAAAAAACATACCTCAGCACAGGTGCAAAGTATTTAACCAGTTGAAAACTCTCCTTCTAGGTCGGTCGAGTTGCAGGGTTCTTGTTCGGAGAAATATGCAGGTATGCCTACATACCCACCCGTACATCCAATCAAATGTCTTCTCGCATACAGTTACGCCCAATGACCTTTCTTATCTGGACAAACGTAATACTACTAATAATAGACACGGCACCTGTCCTTGTCAAGGTGCAAACGGGATATCTTTATTAAAAAAAAGAGATGACGTAGATGTCTGTGTTTATTTTTGGTTGATGTCTCATAGTAGCTATCAAGCTTAAAGATCCCCGTACCACTGTAAAAACTGTTTTACTTGGCATTCGATAAAGGACATAATAGAGTCAGAATACATTAACAAAACTTAAATAGGTGTTAAAGCCAATCCTGCCTCAGTGCTAAAATATCTAATGGTTTTAACTGTAAAATAGAAATCACGAGTTTGTCTCTGAAAAGGAAATGTAATATTGATCAATATGATTAGAAATTAAAAAATAAACCGGAGTGGATATTGATAAGCAAAAAGCCAATATCATAATAAATTGCAAAACCCTTAAATTTTATATAGTTTCCCCTACTAAATTTCTTTTTTGATCATTTGTATGACTATAAAACACAGTGATACTATAAATCTGCTGTTTTTGAGAAAAACATTTGGAAAAATACTGATTTTTCTCAAATTTCAATATCTTAAACATTTCTACCTTCCTAAAGTGAAAATAATAAAATTTCCGCAGGAACAAAATATTCTGAAATATCTTACATGTAGCACTCTTTCTCCTTACCAGACAAACATATAGTTTGCAACTAGTTGAAATATCGCAATCTGAACTTTTATCATATATTGCAATATACCAACTGATACTGAAAATACTCAAAAACCGCAAATTTGTTAATTTTTTCTGGGTATCTTCTTTTCCAATAGATTTATGGTATAGTCATACATATTTTTTCCCGTCCAAATTCATTGTCTGGGCTTCTGACTTGCTAAAGATACCTAAAAAGATCAAAGTGATATATATATCTGATGGCAAGGCAATGTGTCACATACCGCTCTAGAGTCCGTAAACTCAAGACTAAGGTCGCATTGAGGTTAAAGGTCAAATTCATTCCCTGAGCCATAAGTTTTTCACTGAAGATTTCTCAATAAAACTTAAGGAATATATGTAGGATGGTAAGACGGTGAGTAGGGTACTACTCTAGAGTCAATAAAATCACAATCATGTTCAAATTTAGTTCAATTTTTCACATTTTAGGTCGAATTGATGATTGTATGAGTCATAACGTTTGTCTTACTGAAGATACTTCTATGAAAAATTAAGGGATATATTTGTAGGACGATAAGGCAATGTGTAGCATACTATTTTGGGGTCAGTACAGCCAAGGTTATGGTCACATTGGTTTCAAAGGTCAAATTCATTGTATGGGCCAAACATTTTGACTCAGATAACTCAATGAAATTTAAGGAATAAATGTTCTATTGGAAGACGGTCTGTTGTAAACCATAATTGAGTCTGTACATTAAAGGTTTATATCACATCAAGGTATCACATATGTAGTTAAAATTCATTGTGCATGCCATTACTTCCATTTCACTGAAGATATCTCAATGAAATTTAAAGGGAACATGTATATGTAGGATGGCAGGACAGACGATTGCAAACTACAATTGGGTCCATATGGCCAAGGTCAAAGTTACATTTAGGTCAAAAGTCACATTCAATGTCCAGGTCAAGACTGTGACTTGCTGGAGTTAACTCAATAAAATTTAAAGTCTGATTGAGGTCAATAGTCAAATTCATTATCTGAATTGGCTTGTAAATAACGGTCCAATCAGCGTTGAGGTCACAAATGACTTTCTCCGTTCAGATTTCCGATTGTCAGCCTGACTAGCTTGAACACTGGACTCGGGTGTCCGACATGATATGTTGAGGAATGATCAATCATACAAGTAAGCTTGTTTTCTATTGTAGAAAAAACTGTATTGACATTGAACAGCGTGCAGGCCGTGTGTTTGGCGCTACCCTAGGGATTTAGCGTGTCATCATGGGGAGAGCACAGTGTCTGACCAACTGCAAGTCGATGTTTCATGAATTATACCGATCTAGACTACTCCCTGCGTTATACTATGAACGGTTATGACAAAATCGCATGTTTTCTGGAACATGGTCATTTGACTAGGGGCCCGGAGTTAGCAACGTTGATTATATTATGGGTGTATTGACAGACGAGCTAGTACCTGTGATTGACTAGCTGAAATGGCATGCAAAGCCAAAACGCCGTGTTCACACACAGGACCACGTAACATAAAATCGGATATTATACAATCAATGTGTCTGGGTCCTCCATCATGCATATACATCTAAGTCTAGTGTTATAGGCAGAGAGCGGCCATATTGTTGTTGTTGTTGTTTTCGTACGGATGTTCATACACAATTGTAGATGTTATTACGTGTGCCTGTGGTTCACATTTGGGTGATCCTTTTTTTTAGAAATGTGTACCTTTTGATAGAAATTCCATCTGCCAGCCAGGTACCAACTTTTTCTTTAAGAGGTTACTATAATACGTATATTGAGCTATTTTCCCGCACACTGGTCTATCAGACGACATTTTCCACCGGGAGTAGTAATTTAAAAGCTGAAAAGCTTAATAACAATTTAACGACATTTTTAAACTCTAATACTTTGGTCAATAAACCAATTATAAACTCGTAATTTTGCGTGTTGTTTTACTCTACTAAATCTTTGCTATTTGGAAAGTTTTAAGTCATTTAAAAGCTGTGTTGTTAAGATACACATAAAGTATCATTACTGATTGAGCTGATCATCTTTGAACAGCAGTGTCCTAGGAAGATCATAAGTTGTGATCACGAGCGTGGTTAAATCGTGGAAACCAGATTTAAGTACTTGCTATGGTATCATAAGCCGTTGTTACAAGTTCAATCTTCATTTTTTTCCACCAGATAACAAGTCTTTCCCACCGGATTATCAGCCAGGGTCACCAGTTGTTGCTGGCAAATACTTTGCTCGCATAGGCGAATGTTCAACATTAAAGCTAAAAGTGAGGTATCATCAAGCAAGGCGCATGGAAATAAAAGGTCGTTCGAAGTGGAAAGAAATACGAAGATCCCAAATATTGCAAATGGTGCAGCAGATTTATTTTGGTCGCTTTTGTGTCCCCAAGTAGAGGGCACAAAAGCACATCCCCAATTCTGCTGGGGCTCCCACATCAGTCGCCTCCTACGATACATGCAGTGGGTAACAGCAGGTGTATTCTTTTCTCGATCCCCGACTTGCAGGAGTGTGTAAAAAGGTATTTGAAATGAAAGTCAAGCAGGTTAATAAAAGCAAAAAATTGGTTTAATTATATTTTATTGTCGAAATCGATATATAATACACAAATTAGTAACATTAAACATAAGATGGCAAGAAAAAAATAAATGCATTCATACGGAGCATAAGTAATGGCAACAAAGACATACGATAAATACTTAGGATGGAAAGGATGGAAAATTACTTGTATTTATACATATACGTGTCTGCCTTAGGGTATCTCGATTAAAGGAAGGGGAGGGGGAACATGTGAAACGAATGTTTTTTTATATATATTGCATACATAAAACACGCGATGAGCGATTTGTATGTCAAAAACACAAGCGGGTGTGTTTATAAGACTGTCTTTAAATGGATCTGCCTTAAGAGAATCTCATAACTACCGAAGTCTATTGAGCTTGAATTTCAAGGTAAAGCACTAATGTATTACAGTGTTCTTTTTCACTCTTAAGAACATTCTGAACATTACAAACTACCTAGGTTTTGTACATGTTGTTATATCGATGTCGTACCTAAGTCTTATAGTAGACGGTACACAATTTATTTTAGGGTTGTGATATATTAAAATGGTTCACGTGCTGCAATGGATTATAAATGATGCTGAAAGGATCAGTATGTTTTTATGTGGACATACTCATATAAGAGAATTTTACTTTGTTTTTTAATGTTTCTCTTGTTGGGGTTTCGGCGCTAAGATGAATTGCCTTGTATATATATGCTCAGCTGGCATACAGTGGTATTCCAGTGACTTTGTGTGCAGCTTTTCATTTTAGTTTTTCTACATTATTTGCATTATTATTGATTTGAACATCCATCATATACTCAAGAGAAAAAAAACTAGTATTGGAAGAATGAGGGTAAACTATGGTAACTGTTATTGTCTTAAGTTCGCATTCTTGCACTAGATTTACGAAGGATTTCGTAAACAAGATATTCCTATAAAGACACATAGATGTTTCCACAATGATGTTATTGTTTTTTTCGTTGATGTAAATTATAAGATGTGTAATTTTAATATCATGAATCGGAGTGTAACACTGATTCCGCCGTGTCGTAGTCATTAGTGTTCTCAGTTTTATTTTTACGAAACGTGTCATAATTTCCTAACCCATTTATAGCGGAAGTGACGTCATACATAAAGTCGCCAATGTCATCTTTGTGTAAATTCTCTTGAGATTGTAAAACATTGTAAGTGTCGTCCTCTGTTTCTGCAGGTATGTGATCATACGTACTGTCAACTCCTCCTTCCGGTCGTTTGTTGGTCCTGAGAAGGTCGTAATTATCACTGTCTCGCTCTGTTTTGGGAACATCATCATCATCAACTTCCGGTTGATCTGATGGCGCGAAGCTGGTAACACGAGCATATGCTGGGTCATCATCACCACTGTTGTTGTCATAGTCACCTTTGATGTTGTCATAGTCACCTTTGATCTTGTCGTAGTCACCGTTACTTGTGTCTTTGGTGTCGATTACAAAGTCCTCTCTGATCTTGTCGTAATCGCCCTTGACTCGATCGTAATCATCACTACCTCGGTGCTCGTGGACAGACTGTTCCATAAGGGGTCTTGCTGGTTCCTCGATATTGTTTGAGTCTGGTTTCGAACGTGGTCTGCCTTGTTTCAATTTCCTTAAACGTTTCAAATGAACAGCGAATATATATTGTTGTTAAATATGACACATGTCATTTGGTTTAAACAACTGATGTATACAACTTATCATTTGTAATTTCCAACGGTTCATAATATGATCAATTCAAAAATGATTTACTTCATGCATTAGTATTTATATAAACAATAAAACAAATACGTAAATCATAAATATGCTTTCCGTCATTCAGTAGTGTTTTTATATACAATATTTAAATATTATCGTGAATATATAAATAACGTTTCCATCATTCACCAGTGTTTGTAAAACAATATATAAATATAATCGTGAATATGTAAATTCATAATTCAGTAGTGTTTGTATATACAATATATAAATATTGTCGTAAATATATATATAAATGTTCCTTCATTCACCAGTATTTATAAAACAATGTATAAATATTACCGTAAATATATAGATAACTTTTTCTTAATTCGGCAGTGTTGATAAAAACAATATATAAATATTACCGTAAATTCAAAAAGAAATGTGCTCCTTCATTCAGTAGTATTTATATAAACAGATATGACCGAGGAAATCAATTGGTAAGTACAAATATATTAAGATATGACGGATGAAGTTGTCACCATACTTTGTCGGTTAGAAGATGGATAGTTACCTTTTACGACAGAATATGAAGGCCAGTATGACTGTGAGGATGACTATCACCACCACTGCGGCAGCGACCAGAATATACACTGAAAATGTGCAAGTTTTGTACATTAAGTTGGTGATTCATATCAAAGATGATTCACCCTTTTTTAGAAGCTAAATTGCGTTAAAAAATACTGTTGTTGCTCTTAACGAATCCCTGATCAATGATTAAGAAACATGTTACCTGGCAAACCTTTACAACAAAAATATTAAAGTGACAATTTTATATACTAAGGGAGGTAACCGACTGGTTTTCTTTTTGTAATTTGTTATACTGTTGTTTATTGGCTAAAATGAAAATGGTGCTGTTAAGGTAACACAAAATGCGATTTTAAAAAGGGTGAACATTTGTATCAACAACTAAATAAACACAGTAGATGTAGGATGTTTTTGTATGATAAATTATTATATAAATATATATTATGATTTACCAAGCATTCCATCGCTATTGTTATTTTCCGTGCGTGGGGCATTGACTACCGGAGCATAAGATGAATTATCCTTCTCTGTCGGTGTTGGCATTAACCCCGATGACATCACACGAGGTGAAGTGCGTGAAGGAGGAGAAAGCGTACTTGACGAATCCGTGTTTACATTGTTATCATCTAGGATATAACAACAGAAAACATGACATTGCAGGCTCCATATGTGCTATATACACTTTGGTTAAACTTGTTTGTGAATTACATGTAGCCTCGAAATAAGTTCTTGCGAATTATATAGTTATTTACAGTGCAAACATCTCATTATTTCCTTTAGAAATACTGTTTAATCATTAATTGTATTTAATTTACTCTCTCAAAACCGATAAAGCATCAGTTAACAAGAAACAATAACACATTCAACAAACCTTGTGTCTTCCAGCACAATCCTGAAAGCTGCCTCGTGCAATTGTCGGAAAACCACGAACATGTTCCGCTCTCGCACATCAACGATACACAGTAAGTCTTCGCCTCGGGGACAGCCCCTGTAAGTAAACCGTGATTCAACACATTACGACTACATACCGTAAAACCATAACAACATACACATATCTGGTCAACCTGTCATTGATTTCTTAATACCGTTAGTGCAGTATATGCTACAGATTATGATTGAATAGAAATACTTATGCACTCACCATTCTTTGATCATAATAACGTTCTATCCAACATGTTGAGTGATGAAAAAAGTAATACAGGATTACTACAGAAGGTCCTAGTGTGGTATGTTTTATTTCCAGCTAGGCAAAATTCAAATTTGTTCGACATTTTTTCTTAGTCGCTGATCTAGTTATTAGTGCAAAAGGTTATATTCGAAATGCATTTGTATCATAATTTCTTTTTCAAAAACCATCTGCCACGGAGGGTCGACCCCCCAAAATCCTCTTGATTGTAAAACATGAAGCTTATCCACTACGATATCGGTCATGATATGTGTCATAATACTTTTCTACAACATTACAAAATAAAAAAAAATAAAAAAATGATTTCAACATGTTTTAGCTCCCTGAAGAGTCCCGTAACCTTTATGTATCTAATAAAGGAAATAACATCACTTTAACAGGAAAACAACTTCCCAATGCTTGTTTGCAGCAGTTAAATGGTGGAAGACTCTACCTTGATACCAATAGAAGAGCAGAAGAAAATATTGTTTATACATGAATTCTATGAATGTATAGCTGATTCACCGTGTTTTCATCAGTACTGACTTTACGTAAACAAAATGTGACTACAATGGTGTTTTTTCTTTAATTAGAACTACATTACCATCAACCCAATTGACAAAGCGGTGCTTGACGAGGTTGATCCAGGGATCCCTATTGTCTGGAAAAGTCTGACCTGTGGTGAGCTGGGAGGACCTGTCTTGACACCATTTGTTAGCTTCTGGCCAAGACATGGTCATTGCAGAGGTTTGATCATCTTAACAAATTAAAACAAACCAATTGTAAAAGTGCAATTCTTTTATTTATGATACATGGTTAACATCTTATGTCAGGAATTCGTCACAGGACAAACGAATGTAAAATCATGTTACGTGCAATACTTAAACTCAACAGTATCACTAAAGGAAAGACTTTCACTCAAAAGAATCCGGTTGTATCCTTACTCTATCAATACAAAATGAGGTAATTGAATTGGTCACAGCTGAGGTGTAGTGTTTATAGCGTGTTGTAACACTAACGAGGGATAGATTAATCAGTGTCATCTTCCTCATGAAAAACCCGTGTACAAACATTTACAATTGTTCATAATTGAGCATATTGTTGCATGTTTAAGAAACGCTTTCCAAATGTGTCTACGTGGGATCATGAAAAAGATATACTAAATATTTAACATAATTATGTATGAAAAACAATAACGTTTCTGTTTACTAAATTACTAATAATTTACTAATAATAAATTTGTTCACTTACTTTCACACACAGCTTCACTCTGGTCTTGGCAATTTTTGAATTTGTTGTTCGATGTTCCACAAAGTGGTGAGAAAGAAAGGGAACCACTGTTCTGTGTGCCTCCAACTGAATGCAAAAATAAGCTGACAATTTCAATCATTATTTTATTGATCACTATGTACGAATTGGTGCTTTTTCGAACCCTGATTACTTTACTGTATACAAGGATATTTAATTGCTGTATTATTTT
The DNA here is from genome assembly GCA_032359455.1 of Chlamys rubida. NCBI lineage: Eukaryota > Metazoa > Mollusca > Bivalvia > Pectinida > Pectinidae > Chlamys > Chlamys rubida. The sequence goes on from JAUMHH010207861.1 coordinate 9,061, forward strand.
CACTCAAATCATATTTTAACTCTAATAATTCTATTTTCACTGTTGTGTAATTTTCATTGTAATGTAATTTTTCACTGTTCCATTTTAAGTTTCAAAAGTTTACGTCCTATGCAAAACTTCCATCACAAATTTTAACGATGCAATTTCATTGCGATAAAAATATTGCATCTAAATTTATATCAATATTTCTGATAAATAATATTTGTGCTTATCTAATTTTAGTGTGTACAATTTAATTTTTGTATTTTGATATGTGTCGTGTTAGCAATATCTACCTATATGTGAGTTTAGGGCCTGTTTCACAACTTTAAACATGAAAACATGTAAATATGTAGATTTTTATATATTTTTTTTCTTGAAAATGTATATTCTTATTTCCTTCTTTATACAGATTTTCGGATTTTTCTGTACTTGCCATCACAGTTTCAAAAACCTGGATCTAAACAATTAAGCTATGATGTCCTAGCCTTAACACGTTATCCAAGTGTGTATTGCTTACATTGACCTTAGACCACCACACGTTACAGCAGTGTCCTAGCCTTAACACGTTATCCAAGTGTGTATTGCTTACCTCGGCTAAACTCGTACTTAGACATTGACGTTAGACCACCACACGTTACAGCGGCGGTGTCCTAGCCTAAACACGTTATCCAAGTGTATATTACTTACCTCGGCTAAACTCGTACTTAGACATTGACGTTAGACCACAACACGTTACAGCGGTGTCCTAGCCTTAACACGTTACCCAAGTGTATATTGCTTACCTCGGCTAAACTCGTACGTAGACATTGACGTTAGACCACCACACGTTACAGCAGTGTCCTAGCCTTAACACGTTACCCAAGTGTATATTACTTACCTCGGCTAAACTCGTACGTAGACATTGACGTTAGACCACCACACGTTACAGCGGTGTCCTAGCCTTAACACATTATCAAAGTGTATATTGCTTACCTCGGCTAAACTCGTACGTAGACATTGACGTTAGACCACCACACGTTACAGCAGTGTCTGAAGCACAAGGTCTGTCACATTCAGACTCTTTAGACGTTTGTCTGTTACGAGTCGTACAGTAGCAGGAATCCATCTGTTAAATAAATAAAATATGTTTATTGTACGGTATCTTAAACGTATGCATAGAAATATGTACTCATGTGCATCATAGCCAGCAAGATTTAATTTTTGAAAGTAGAAAAACACAAACTTATTTTATTAATTTTACTATTTGCTAATTCCTATTCGTTTCAAAAATGAAGTTAAGAAATAATTAATATTTGACGATAAGGTTCAGCTAGACGTAATTTTGCACAAAAATCAAGACAGACATAAGAATGGTTAGACCACTGTTACGTCACCACTCACTTGAAGTGCCAGTGTTATTAGGGTCTTATCGTGTTGGTAATCAGTATGACATTTCTCCACACAGCCTTTTAAAGTCATGTTCACTGATGTGAATACCGGACTGGCTCCGACAGGAACTTGTTTGCATCCTGCAACGATTCATCTTGTACCAAATATCCACATCATGCATTGACAAGGAAACATTGATCCATGCAAATAACAGCGGATTTATAGGAGATGATAAATAACCAGCAATGTTTGTTGCAACCATGGATACCAGTACCACTGCTAAATAAGTAACTGTGAATTGGAACTTTTTTACCTGCATATTTTAAACAATAAAATCTTAAAGAAACCCCTAAAGTACCTTCATGACAATTAGGAAAGATGGAATAAACAAAATGGATATATGTTCTGCAAGTATAAATGCACTTTCGCTAGACAAGGATTGGAACCCTTGACCTCTGATCACAATAGAGTCTGACCAATTTTTGGAGATACCTGATCAGGTGTAGTTACCTAGCCCAGCCCGACTATATTATTTATATCCTAGACGAAATTTAGGAAAGGCTGCAGTATGTATTAAAATCTACAGTAGAATTCTCTCGTGTTTGATCTGCAGTGGGGCAGGGATTCTTAACTCGAGCAGGAAATTGAAACACAGCCGAATGCGATGACATTTGACTATTAATTTTGGTTTCAGATTTCATAAAAAATACACATTCATATAGAAATATAAAACATACGATCACGCATAGACCTTGTATCAATTATTTTATGTTGGACCAATAGACAATTTTATGATGTTCTTGTGAACATTATGACTCTAGCGGAGGGACATGGACATGTATTGTTAAATATTCTCTCTCTATATATATATGTTGACAATAATGTCCTTGTTTGATTAATATGCCGTTTACAATGGAGGACATGACTCTTGATAGAGAACTAAATTTCAAATATAATAAACAGCTTTTTTTCTGCGTAAAAGGAAAGCAGACCAGGTTATTCAGTGGGTGAAATACATTAACACATTGATGCAAGGAAAAATAACCGAATTTGACAAAACGTTAACAACATGCTGGGCAATGGACTATGACAGAAATGTATACGGGGGGAAACCATATGTTAGTGCATTAATATAAATTATTATAATGTGCAATTTGAAATATATGTCTAACCAAGTATGACATTTCCTATTTCCCACGCACCTTTATACAAAATGATTGTAGTTGCATGAACGTAGGCTCCGATCCAAAACCTCCCAGTCGGTACTTCGATATCACTTCTCAGGTTACATGTATCTGGATCATCCTCACATAGGAAACTCGAGTTAAGGAGTTGACAGGTACTTCTGGTACTTTCCCATGGTCCGGCTACAGACGTGACTATCTCACACTGAACTAAACTTCCTGAGTGTATAAAACATGTTTACAACAATCAATATAGTCAATTTTTATCATTTATCTATATACAATTTGAGTAGACAACAGTTTAAAATATTTGATATTTTTTTACTTTGTTAATATATTTTCTTTCTTATGATAATTTAGAAAACTTAATTCATCAGTAGTATAACAAGAACATTTCATTTTCCTCGCAGTAAACATTAAAACATTATAAATGAAATGTGTTTATTGTTGTTTATTTCAAACAATTTAGGCCTTACAAAAAAGGCTGAAATAGCCTTGGCGTTTTAATGTGTAAGAAAATTGAACAACATCGAACAAAGATTTATGTCTTTATGTGTTTTTATCAGCTCTTGTTATCGCCCTTTAGACGAGTACATACAGTAAAACCTGTGTACAATGTGAAAGTAGAACAAACAATAAGGGCCGGGTATACAAGCGTCACATAAGGGCGATGTAGAAGCCACAAGTGTTTTATTGTCCTGCTTTACAACATATACTCGCTTCGCCGTGACCACCGACGGAATACCATCTACCTGACTGCAAGTTATCCAACATCCCTTCTTTCTCACATACACACACATAACAAGGGTAAATGGCCTTATACATTGCATGTGCAGCCAAACGGTACATACCTAAAAGCTCAGTGTATTACAGGTAAGACCATATCTAAACTTATACTTACCTGTAGCTAGGACCACGAGGAGAAGGTAAACATCCAGGATCGCCATGCTTTCCTGAGGTACCAACTGTTAGGAGTGGTGTCAATCGTGTGCCTTCTCAAACAATGACCCTATAGTAAATCAACCGACTCCTGATTTTCGGATAGTTCATAAAACTCCTATGTAGGTCAGCTCATATCATATAACACAGCTGTATTTTCTTCCTTGTAAACACATCAAACAGAGTTACCCGCCCGTTTACAAGCCTACTGATCGTACGGTTGTGATACACTTGTAGTGCAAGATAAATTTCTGCGGTGGATTTAATCTTTCGTAGGAATTCGAATTGCATTCTAATAATAATGACTTCTTTATTGTTGCAAACTTCAAGCAAAATACGATATAAACAATGGTATGAAACGTCTGTGTAGAAAAAGTACGTAAATGTTCTAAAGTTTTCCCAACAAGTGGTGGCTGGACATCATGTTTAACAAACTCGATTTAAATTGTTTAAAACCACAAAGGGTTTTTTAGTGACATGTTACGATTTTTAATAAGCTTATGATAATTGAATAAACATATTAATAAGCCATCATGAGTTTTGGGACTTTTTCCCCATAACGCTAGTTATAATGCTAGTAACCGTATCATTCGATTGGAAATACATGATTCTCGTTTCCGATAGTGGAAACATGATTAAGATGAGCTTACCATGGTAGTTGTCAGCGAAAATCATTGCTACGTGACCGTCCTAAGGATTCACGTCCAGGCTGTCACCCACCTATACGTATCATGAAATGTTTACCAATTCTTTGTATGTTTATCCCAATGCTTCAGGTGTGAGGAAACATGTGATCGGTATGGGTGAAAGATATTAAATGTAGTGGCCAATATGTGTAGTTATTTGAACGGACAATACAACACGTCAAACCGCGGCATTGTTACAGAACATTTTTGACATACATTGAACAATGTGCCATCTCAATTCACTCTACTGCTTATCAATTATACATAGGACAATATAAGCAGGACATGCCAACCGATATCTACAATACCCTTTACTATACCTTTATCAGATGAATGATTCACAATTGAATGAGGTGTTGCCAATTCTGTGATAAAACATAAACAAACTGCATTTATGTGTTAAACATATGAAAAAAGTCACTATTGATAAGGTACGTTTCTTATTTGTGAACAATCATGAACCGATAATGAGGGTTATGAAATGCATGTTAAATTTTTTGTATATAAACTTTTATCATTGTTTTTTTCTGAAACAAGCCGCATTTTGATTCTGTTTTAATTATCCAATCAAGAGTCATCAAAAACTATAACTATAGATAAGTAGAGAAGTGTCACGATTTCCACACTTCCGATATATCATATATCATATCAACCGTGTATGCCTTGTTATATATAGGCACACAGGTGTCAAACAAAATATATTCTCAGATTAAATGGAGATGAACATTGTTTTACTGCAGTTAATGTTGACATTTGTCTTGGGGTCAATCAGTTTGATAATTAAGAAATACTCTTTGATGACATGCTGAGAATTTGTTTTATGTTGTTTTTACATATTTTGATTTGTATTGATGTGTATCGACACCATCGACTTTCTTAATGTTATCATTGTTTAAACACAATGATATCATGTTACCACCGTTTGAATGTGTACGACCTTTTGCATGATTTCATTATTTTGTTATCGATTGAATCTGTGTGAAAATGTTTTTTTTTATCATCTTTTTTACCTGTTACATTGTTTTATATTGAACCTGTATGAAATTAAGTTGTCGTGGTTTGGACGTGTGTAACGTTATCTCTTTTTCACTTGGACTGATGAATGACATGATTATGTCATTGTTATGACCTATATGACATAACATTGTTACATATTTATCTGTATGATATTACATGTATGTATGCAATGGTCAATTACAAAATCTTTGTCTAAATGTTGCTAGTGTTGGTTACAAATTGGCTGTGTTGGGAGAAACAATGAGTTCTGATTCTATGCTCAATCATAACAAGTACATTGAAACCTTATCATGATCGATTCCATAATTGTTTTTTTTTTTTTTTATTTTTTAAGTTTTTAATACTATAATTTTTTTTGTAACTTAGATCCCATCATATGTATACTCCGAAGAACAAAATCTCATGCAGTTGTGAAATAATAACAAAGATATTCAGCACATATTAAATGTATTTTACTTTCTTAAACAAATATATATTTATTAGGCATTACTTTCAATTTAATTTTATTATGTTGATATAGTTCAAAAGCAACTCATGACACGATAGGAAACCAGTATAAATGCAGGTATTCTGAAATATATATATGGCAATATAATAAAAAAATGAATCTTCAACAAGTTGTCAATAACTTATTATATTTCATTATTCATATATAATTATATGAAAATGTATTAAACATCTTCGAGAAGTCGTCAATAATTCATATTTTTTCTTATTCATATATTTTTTTCATATATGTAATTAAAGAATAAAAATCTTCGATAAGTCGTTAGGAAATTATTATTTTTCATTATAGCTTCATCTGTAATAAGGACCATTTAAATAATGCAGACGTTCAATTAATAGTTTGTAGGTCATTTGCACTTCGCATATTACTCAGTGTGTTTGCTAGCAATTATTATTTGTAATATCAACCTCCATTTACTTGCTAGACTGTGGATTCACATGACTTATTTTACAACAAGTTTAACAGCAGCAATCATTACAGGTATGTCAGGTCGTATTTTACGCATACATATGTATATTAAATATTCACTCGGGAGCGGCATACTTAATGTATGTTTGTGACAGGAAATTTTAATTAAACAACAGGTAAAAGTTTGATATTACAGGAACAAAGAATAACTTTTTGTATAAACTGTACCGACCACTCAATCATTTATGTACAACCGAGATACATATTATGCATGCAGATTGATACAAATGGATATACACACTCAGCAGGCACCTATATACTCACAATAAACCAGTACTATCTCATAAAATAATTCACACGGGTAATCAATATACTGAGGGGCACTATACAGCATTGTTACTGTAACAACTACACACGATATGTTTAGCTAAAGATAAAACTATTAAACAATAATATACCAGTACATCTATAACCATTGTTCTCTCAGAATATCACATAGACACAATTTGTGTCGAGGTATATTGATTCAAATATTCATTGCTGGTAAGGTTTTTTCCACCGATCGCGAGTATGACATTACCTATCGTTACACACCGTACCGATGTTTACTGACGAGCTCCTCCGGACATCAGTGATTCATCCTAAACTTTTTGTACTCAGACTGTTCATTTCTATTCAATTATTTTAGTATCAACCAACCGTTCGGAGAACACGATACAAATAACTCTTATTGTCGGATCTTTATATGAGGTATATACATATGGCGTTTATATTTATATAACGTTTCAACATACCATACATGTAAGACATGTTTTATCATCATTTTCTGGAATGTATTATAATATTTTACTTCAACTGAAAGACATACAACATGTCATGGACCATTACGTCCAAGTACATATTTCGCAGAACCACAGTCAGTATGCCATTAGCAGGTGTCTCTGTGTCAGTCATTTTATTTCAATCGTCCACAATCAGACAATTGTTCTAGTGACACTGACAAGCATTGTCACACTTTGGTATCTTTACTTGCTTCATGCTAATAAGACGGTTCCATCGATGTCTGCATTATTTACTATACCCAGACTATAAAAACATCCGGGTCACCCACAAACATGGAGCTTAAGTGACGTCTTTCTCACTGGTATATGCAAGTAACTTGGCGCTGCCGGTCACAGTTCAAGGACGCACATGCCATTTCTCGTATATCCCTGTTGTTCATCTACAGAAGTAAGAACATGTCACAAATTAAAATTGATCACGGTAAGGAACATATTTAAAACAAATATTATCTTTAGAATATTGATATTAACATTCTGTTTACCAAAGTATTTTGTACAAGACTTAACGTGTAATGTTTTAAAATCAAGTTTGCCTATAATTGTAAAACTGTACAAAATAATCTTAAGTATTTTCTGCTTTTCATTTTTTAATATAAGACACCCGTTTTTAACAATACAAGATATCTTTTTCAATTGCTTTAATCTGGAATTACTTCATAATTTCCAATACCTTATTCTAGGTATCAATCATTTGGTTTGGTACTGATTTGTAGCCTAATACAGTAAGGACTGAGGTAACTGAAGTACAGTAAGGCAGAAATAAATAAAATACAATAAAAAAGGGAATAACTTACCACTAAGTGATGGTTACACAGCGACCTATCATAAGGAGTCCGACATCCAGTTTCCTTTTCATTGCTCAAGTCTGTCCCTTCAGCGTTCCAGTCGTACACAATGTTGTAAATTGGCAGATCCTGTAGCAAATATCATAAATACAGTTGTCTCCCTTGTAATAGTTATCAAGTCACATATATCGACATAATATTTGTGGTAAGGAAACCAAATCTAAATCTTCTCATTGCTACAATAAAAGTCAACTTAATGGACATCCCGAAGGCAGTTTCTGGTCAAAGTCTTCCGTGTATGTTTATAGTATGCAACATTGTTATATATGCTCCTAGACTTGGGAAAAGAGGAAGTAAATAATGTGCATGGAAATTTTAATGTTATTCCTTCTTTTAATGGTATTCGTATTTTGTTAAGAAAAACATATATTTCAGTATTTTTCACACCTTCAACATTTATAATACATAAAATTGTAAGAAGAATGCTTCCGTGAAAGGAAAAATCCCAGGTGTCTGGCCCAAAGGCAATCACCATATATTTCCATAAGTTAGTGTACAATACATACTTGTAGCAAAGATGTTATAAATTAGATTGAACAAGTCTACACTGGTGAACTTATTGTCACTTAAGTTGTATTTCAGACGCATGAGGGCCTAACAACAGTGTACACAATTTGAGTTTCGAATATGGAATTCACCGTTTTAAATTGTTCAACTGAAGCTTTCGCATTTCTACAGAGTTAAACTTAACACGTTCTTGTTTTAAACCGCACTAGAACAATCTTTAACCTAAGAATTATAAAGGTTGATTATCCAACATAGCACGCTAAAAGAAGTGATTATTTTCCAACTATGAATCATATTTCCAAGATACGGGCATTATGTGATTGAGCAATAATTTGTTTTATTTCAATGTAACACTTCAACTTATATATTTTACCTCGAATACACTAACGTAGTATGATAACAGTTTCAAGTCTATTTATAGCCCACAATTGTTAAATATACCGATTATTATTTCTTAAGATATTGTTAATATTTTGCTTTATGTCACATACTTGTTAACACATCATCATTTCTAATACATATAATTATCAGAAGAATGTATTTAAAACAAGAAAAATCACAGATGTATGGCTCCTAGGCATTAGTCATATACGTCCATAATTTGTTGTGTAACATTTATTTGTAACACAACACAGTATACAGTAGATCGACTATATTCGTAAACATGTATGTCACGTACAATGTATTTCAGACACACTTTCGGTCTGGAATGATAATATACAAATTGACAGATGAATGTCACGCACGCACGCACGCACGCACGCACACACACATGTATGCACCTTTAACATTATGCATCATAGAGTTGATTCGTCCTTATATGACTCAACGGTGATGAATTTGGAGGAGTACTGAATTTAAATTGTACATTGTATATGACGTTAAGTATTTTGTTTATCACATGTTTGTCTTCAACATGAATCACATAAATACACGTGGATAAAACATAAATAAAATAAATTGCTTTATCTTTACGGATAAGATTTATATCGCAATAAAGGGCTATTTATTCGTGGTGTTTACATTGGCCGCCTGTATCTGTATTTTGTATTTTTAATCTCTTAAAATGTTATCACAGATGCACTATCTTACATTTTATAGTTTGGCAATATCACAGACACGAGCCGTTTTTTGACGTAGTATCCAGGAATAACAGTTATCTTACCATAGATATTTTTCCGAAATTAGTGAAGCAAAAGGATGGTCCTGGGTATTCAATGTCACAGCGAATCACGTACCTGGCCCACCTCTCAAGTCTGCTACTCCATTTCTGATAGTAGTAATAAAACATTTAAATATCATCTCACATAGCTAATCATTCAAAAGTTGCTACATTATTCTCCATAAACACAAAGTTCAGGAAAATTACTATTATTGATTTTTTAGTACAAAATATTAATAAATATCAAGCGTAAGAATAGCATAGCCTAATCCAAAACTTTTTTTCCAACGCATCTTCTTACACGATTAAATATTATACTACCCAATATTTGAAAACAAGAAAACATTCAAGTTGACTCGCAGAAATTAAATAATTACTTATTATTGTTATATTGATTTATTTACCAATTTAGCTATTCCTCTTGTCCGTATGTTGTTGTGTAATTGTAGGAGGTAATACTCATCGTTGTCGGACAGTCCGCCTACAACACATTCCTTCAGTATTATATATAGTCAGATAGCCCGCCTACAACACATTTCTTCAGTATTATATATAGTCAGATAGCCCGCCTACAACACATTCCTTCAGTATTATATATAGTCAGATAGCCCGCCTACAACACATTTCTTCGGTATTATATATAGTCAGATAGCCCGCCTACAACACATTCTTCAGTATTATACACAGGGTCATGTAGTTGTGAGACGCTCACAAATAGTTTTTAATATTTACCAATGCAATGAGAGAAAATTATGTAAAATAATCAGGAAAATTAATTGTAGATATTGAAAAATTATAACATCGTTACGTACAATATTAATTATTTCATTTATAAAATTATTTAATGCATAAATTCCGGAAAGAGAAAGAGAGGAGGAAGGGAGATAAATCTTGTTCGAAATAGTTAAGGCAAAGGGCAGTAACTGGTAAGAACTTAACAGACGAGACTTATTACTTGAAATACATTTATACAGTATTTAAAAATTGTTATAAATTATTTATTATGTATCATAGCAATTTGTTATAATATTGTATTTAATATTACAAAAATAGGAAATAAAGATTCACATGCAATATTACGAACCCCACAACCAAAATATGCTAACAACAGGTACCACATAAAATCCATATATACAGTGAGCGTGAAGCGGACTAGTTGCTATATTTAAGAGCGGTTACATAGCCATGCCAAAGCGAATCAAAACTAAGCCAAGCGCATCACAAACTAAATAGCTAAGCATACTAGCTACACAGTGATACTATGTAAACCACCTTACCTCACGTTGGTAACAAGGCCAAACCTCGGCGCTACACTTAACCTTGGCTTTCCTCCCTACCAGCAATTGTAGTCTGCCATATAATTTGACGCACGTAAAGTTTTAATCAATTAATATGTTCAAATGAGTCGTGTTATGTACGTGTGGATCATGAAGACTTCTGTATCCCATATTTACCGTGAGCTACAATACCAGTGCTGTGAGTCATCTACAAGCTACATGTAAGTACGACAATTATATCAATTGATGTAAGTGTTCCTGAATAACGATTTGGTGCTTGGCTCTGTCGGTTGTAATACGCATTCTGAATTAATAGTACATGTACGTCCTTCATCAAATCCAATAATCAGTGACTCATACATATAAAATGTATATACACATGTACTGTATTACATAAACAATACAACCGCGATTTCGGTGGTTTGTTTTCAAAAACAACAATGCTTAGACACGTTATAGCATTAAATGTCAATTATATCAAATTGATACAGTTTCATTATTGAAAGAATTGTATAATCATTTGTAAAACACGAATACGTATATTTTCAATATTGATAACCAAGTCTGTGATTTTAGCTATAGCCGATTATTATTTCCGCGACACTTGTTTTTCATATTTGTTGAAGAAACAAAGTGCAGGTGTGCATTTAAATATTCGTTATTTTTAAATTTACTTTCGGAGATAATTCAAAGAACTCTAAAACTCGTTAATCATTATCAACTTGCTTAAGGTTGCGCAACGTATTGTTTTTAAAATATAAAGCCCTTTTTTGATGTTTTATTAAATACTTATTAGTTATAGGGGTTCACTGTCATCAATGCATAAATGTGAGTTGTATATTTCTTGACCGTATTAAAAACGCAAACAAATGTGTCAATATCGTATATTCAAATAAAACATCATAATCTGTCGGTTAAATAAAACTTGCTCTGGAGACTGAAACATCACTAACGCTTTTATCGGACAACATGAGTGCAATATCCGTTGACGAGACAAGTTTGGGTTTGTAATGACCTTCCTTACAATAACGAGGAGACCAGTTCTCTTAAATTTAGAATGCAAAATTATATTGTGCCTTACTTATTAAAAGGACTCTTTTAAATCTTATTTTTTTAATTTTTTAATTTTGCTTTATTTTGCTTCAAATGATTTTTTTTTAATGCTGTCTTCCATTGTTACAATAATCTTCAATATTCTTGCCTTTTTCATCGACTTCATTTTCTCTTCGCAAGCGTTGCGCTGTCAGTGCCATATGCTGCTTTCTGATTTTTAGAATTTTTGCATGCAATTCTCGCTCCAAATTACGCAAACGCCTCTCCTCTGCATACGGATCAAACGGTGTGATGACGTTGGTCACATCCTCAACTAACACTTCAGTATCATCCTCAGTTAAGACTTCAGTCCAATCCTCAGTCAAGACACCAGTTACATCCCCAGTTAAGACTTCAGTCACATCCTCAGTTAAGACTTCAACCCCATCCTCAGTTAAAACGTCAGTAACTTCCACAGAAATATTTCCAGCCACAACAGCCATTGGAGCTAGAACACAACCTCACTTGCTATATGTTCGGCAAACGCTCCCTTGTGTATGATATTGTTATATTCACTACTAAATATAACGATACAATCGACAAATATTTAACATTATTAAACATAGGACAATACGTGCTCTTGCATCTAAATACAATGCTTAGAAATTATGTGAAGCATGCAAGCACTATTTGCCATAATATACTATTGCTAAGTTAAAGAATGACGAAAACACACTAGCACACATACTATCGAAACGAGATGGACAGCGTTCAAAAAGAATCGCAATAATATGTAGATTTTCACTGATGATAATAGCTTATACAAATGCTTATTTTTTGTCATTTACATTTTTCTTGTTTATGAAGTAAAATGGCGAAATATAAACACAAATATTTATACTATACCGAAGCAAAAATACATTCCGTTTCTATTTGTAAAATGAATTATTCTTGTTTAACTGAAACATTTTTTATTAAGCATCTAAAGCAAATATAATACATTGGGTAAATACGACGAGGTTGTGCACATATTCATATTGACAATACAAGCACACCTGTGAAGAAAACCACAAACAGTCGACCGTACTACATAAACATACACCAAGTAAATACCCCAACACTACGTGCTTGCTATTCTACAAACTGCATATGTCTATATATATATATATCAGGTAAAGAGGAATATGGTTTCCCCGTACACTGCGGTTGTTTACACCGACAACTTGCCTCCAAGTCGTTGCTCTATCGGCCCCTGACCCTGACCCTGACCCGGACGTCTACGTGGCCTTTGACCTTGCTGTTGTCGTCGCCTTTGCTCCTCCTCCTTCTGTCGACGTCGTTGTTCCTGCTCACGTTGTTTCCGTCTCTGTTCATGCTGTCGTCGGCGTTCCTGTTCACGCTGTCGACGCCGCCTGCGCTCGGCGGCGTACGGGTCGTACCGACTGTATCGTGTAGCCTGGCGCCTAACTGTTACGGGTAATGTGTTATTTCCACACACATACAGAAACAGCATTCATATTACAACAAATACACATGCAATTAAAAGTTAGAATTAGCAAATACATTGATTTAGTCTAAGTCACAGAAAATTGTTTTTTTTTATTATTATTAATAAATGTAATCACTCATGCAAGGTAATGCCTTCTTATGCTTGAAAAAAATAGTTAAAAATAATTTGTCGTTACGATTAAGGTACATGCAATGATGTATATGACTCATGTTCGATTAGTAACAAATAAACAGACAGTCATTATCTTACAATCAATCATTTGCAACACATTTACATGTTCATAACACATACACCTGGATGACGTCAGTTCCTGTAACCTGTCGTTTTGCGCAGTGTTGGACTGCCCGGAAGTAGGGCCTTGGTAAATGCGTGTTTCTGTCCTGCCCTTCCTCAGCTCTGCCTTGTTCCCGAGGCCTTCACTTTGGAGTTGGTCACCGAGGGTTTTGGAGACCTGATTCTCCGCCTTATTTTCTTCCGGGGAGGGTGTGCCAGTTTTATGGGATACACTACTTTCCTGGATGACATGGTTTATCTTCGATATTCTGCTGCTGTCGTACTCATCACCAAACTGTATCACAATGTTACCCATAGGTATTAAAGGAGCTGAAATAAATAGGCGTTCGGACATGACATATGGTACAGATCCCTTCAAATACAAGACTGTGACAAAAATGATAGCAAGGATTGCCCTTCAATTATGAGGATGAGACAAACAATGATAACAATGAATTCCCTGCAATTACAGGACTTACGTACAATAAGACTGTGGCAGAAAAAAAGAGATAACAAGGATTTTAAGACATTTCTGTACATAAGAAAATATTGCTGACAGCTTCTCCTCTTTTCTTACATACACTTGCTTACTTGTGTCATTATGGAAAAGCATAATTTAATGTGTTCAATGACTTAGTTGTCCTATATACTTTTAAGACTGATAGACACCACTTTTGTGTCCAATATAATCTTTCATATTTTAGAAAATGTAGAAGTTTGTAAAACTTACGGGAACATAAATCTCGCCTGCAACTGTATCCGTTTCTGCAGTAAGTACACGGCTCTCCATGCATGTACGGTTCTGTTCGGGACACATCTATGCTGTTTGAAATTCAGACAGATATCGAGCTTTATGCAGAATATACTCGGTAATGTACATGTAGATGGTCATCAACGGTAATTCCTGCTTTTTCAGTCCATTGTTTGATTTATCAGAATGATGCATAACGTTATATTATAAAGTAATAAAACAGACAAAAGAAAAAAATACGAGCAGACATACCACTGAATAAAATATATTTAAAAAAGCAGGGATAATATTGACAATAAATGTTTTGTAGAGTAAATATCATCACAGAAGTTTATAATGATAACTCCTATGAACTATGAGTAAAATCGAAAAAACAATTACCTACATCATAGAAGCGCAAGTACACAAGGTCGGTACCACAATGGCAACACACACGGATAGAATAGATATCAAATAACAGCAACTGACAAAGACATGTTACACAACAGTTTCGACGTAAAGGGACAAACTAGCACAGCGGCAACAAAGATGGACCAGATGTATCACATTGTAAGCATATATGGACAAACTACACCACAGCATCAACAAAGAAGGACAAAATGTATCACAGTGTAAGCATACAAGGACAAACTTCACCGCAGCATCAACAAAGAAGGACAAAATGTATCACAGTGTAAGCATACAAGGACAAACTACACCACAGCATCAAGAAAGAAGGACAGCATATATCACAGTATAAGCATACAAGGGCAAACTATAGCACAGCGTCAACACACAAGATAGAAAAATGCACACCAGCGCCACCACACAAAGACACACTATACTACACTCTCAACACAAAAAGAAAGATTATTAAACCACATGTATCACCACAGTCAAATACACAACAGTGTCAAGGATACAATTGTAAAGAGGATACAGCAAGACAAAGGGAAATTCAAAATGAACCCAATAATAACACAGGAGGCGGAATCAGTCGAAACTAGGACAGAAGTTCATATAAATCTTCAAGATGTCATACGTACAATGGCGTATAGAAACACATGACGAAGTTGACATCACGTTCCTGTCGAGACTTGCCCATTCTGAGGACCGGACATGTAATGACGGCACATCCAACACTCTCCACATTGGCTGTAACCATCTGGATTAATGACAGGGAAAACATAGCTTCAAACTAGAATCACATCATACATTAAGCACATCCTCTCTCAGTCATCGGTCATCTGAAATCTGAATTAATATTTCTAATGACTTTAACATGAAAACATACATATTTGTATTGATAACACTGATTAAATCAGACAGTCACTTCACCTTTAGATAGTCGCATGACCTGGTATGTACACAACTCTGCAGTGGATTGAAGACGATCTTTTCCCTTGACCACACTCCTAGCGCATCCATTGTAACCTCACTGGTAGGTTCACTAACGTCATGCTTGTTGTAGAAGATATTCTCTCCGTACCCATCGTTCCTTGGGCGATCATAGTTACACATCCGGCCCCACTTCCTTGCTGCGCGAGCAGCTTCCCTATCCCAGCTCTAAAACGAAAACAATGATATAACAATACACATCTCTATAACAAAAGGACACAATGTTAAAATAGTACGACTTAATGCTATACATGTCCTAGTAGTTCACAATGCCATAATAGTACAAGTAAATAATATAGCTGTATGTCATAACCTTATAATAATGTTCTATTAGTAGATCACAATGCTATTATAGTACGACTTGATACTAAAAAAGTAGGTAACCGTCATATGATAGAACGAATTAAAGTTCTGATAGTAGGACTTGATGCTATAACAGTAGGTCACAATCATATAATAGTACGACTGCATGCTATAAAATAAGGTTATAGTTATGTAATAGCACGACTTGATGCTATAATATAAGGTCACAATCATATTATAGTATGACTTGACTAAAAGTAGGTTCCAGTCATAAAATAGAACGAAATTATATTCTAACAGTAGGTAAAAGTATTTTACACGTTGACTTGTTTTGACGACCTTGTGAATTACTGTTTATGGTTTTTTATCATTATTTGAATATTTACATGAAAAGCCGACAACCACGTATCAACCAATCAATCAAGGAACGAATCAACTTTGAGGAGATTCTTTTCAAAACGTTTTTTTCTTAAAGATGTATTAAAAGATGAAATGCAGTTTCGGTTTCATGTGAATGCGATCTTTTGACTTCTATGTATATTATGTATGGTTCACATATCTTAACACTATCATATATGCTTGGTATTGGAATAACAATAGAAACACTACCGGACAAGTAATGATATAACGCGATAAAACGTCTTTGATATTTATACATGAGCTGAGACCTGGCACTCATCATTCTTGTTCATACAATACCTAGGTTAAGTATTCCAGGTATGTTGAAAGTCTGCACTCTGTATGCATTGATACAACAATGTCACTGTTTTGTGTCTAGAAGACTGATGATAATTACCAAGTAAACAACACAATGTATGTATATATAAACAACCGCGCTGAAGCTCGCGGCCATCACTTGATACATCATGAATCCTACAAACTGCTGACGAAGTATCCTAAACAAGGAACATAACGCGATGGATTTCATTCCAAGAAGATGGCAAACACAATCTTACTTGCTAATAGTATCATCCTCTACCGTAAGGTTACGTCAAAGAAATATCGATCCAATAGGTGGTATTCTTGATTTTTTTAACTCAAGTCTTGCTGGTAGCAGAGGGTTAGACATTCGAGAATTTCACCCATATGAATGTAAACAAATGATTTAAGAAGTGCTTGAAGACCATGGGGTTTCCAATAAGTAAAAAAAGAGGACTTACGCATTTACAGAAGTAAAAAGGCAACTTTCGTTTGTAATAGTAACAAATGATAGGAAATCTTTCTTTAAATGAAACCACTAAAGATTCTTAAGATTACAATAAAGGATACACTGTAACATTTAAGCAAAAACTTCATACAGAAGAAACATTTCTTTAACGGTAAAAAAAGTGATCATACTTTAAGTAAGAAATTAAATAGAAAGAATTAAACATAACATATATCTAAATTCATGAAGTGCTAATTCTGTATACAAACAACAGCCTGTCTGGAATCTAGGAGTGATCTAGACGCTCATGCTGCGGATCAATATGCGTAACTGACATTATACCATTCAGTCCTTCACCCCAGAAAGATCTAAATCTGAACACCTTGAATACTTACAAACAGGTAGGGAAAGAAACAACCAGAAAATAGCGACGTCTTAACACAACCGTAATTCTAACATCAATAAAGTAGGGCAAAACATGAACGAAGGAAAGGTCAACATAGAAACTCTCGTAAATATGATCTATAAACAGAGGAGAGGTTGACAAAAAAATAAAGTAAAATAATCTCAGGCGAACTATCAAATTCACCAATGTATGATGTAGCCAGCGGATATAAGCGGTTTAGAGCAAAAAAGAACATCGAAAGAGCGATGTTGTCAAAGCATTTAAAATATCTTCATTGCCAATAGTTGTGTCATACAGCTTACATAATTCTTCATTGCCAATAGTTGTGTCATACAGTTTACATAATTCTTCATTGCCAATAGTTGTGTCATACAGTTTACATAATACTTCATTGCCATTAGCTGTGGTGTAAAGTTTGCACAATATCTCCATTGCCATTAACTGTGGTGTAAAGCGTGCACAATATATGCACGTGATATATGTGATACAATTATGACACCTATCGGCCGCCGTAATTATTCTACGTTTTATTTAAATATTCCACTTAAAGCAGAGAATGCCCACAAATACCGAGTGATATGTAAGACGGAACGCCTAGTATGCACTTTGTGCAGACCCTTCTTTCTTGATTAACATAATATATAATGTGCGGAATTCTCATTTATATTGTATGGACGAAACCTCTGCATAACTCTGTATGGAAATTTAAACAATGTGTTGCCATGTACCATTACATACCTACGCACTTCTGAATAGATTTAACAGTTCACTTCTGTGTTCTAGAAACAGGTTTATAACTGGGGGTTTTGTGCATATATATGTTAACATTTTGCATATTTATGTATTTGTTGACAATGAATTTTCATATATATGTATATATATATATTATAAAAGCAGAAAAGGGATCCTCACGGACGAAGAAATAAGATATAACAAAAAATTCTCAACAACGAGTCAAGTGTATGTATAAACGAGTGTATATGGGGCAAAGAAGTAATTCCAACAGTGGACAAGTTTAGGTTGTCAAATTTTCGGAGCGATCCGATCCTTTATCATATTACAAGAAGATAGAACTGATATGGGATTTTACCGTCTATATACTTCTTTGACCTAAACGAGTATATATATATATTGTCAAATGAAAGTTCTGTTCCAATTGAGCGATCTCCAAAACTTGCATAAATGAATCCAGATTTAAGAGAATTTTGCCATTCGAAACGTTTTGAAATGCATCAGAATTAGCGTTAAAAGGTTGGTAGACATTTGTTTTGCTTTACTGTATTGAATGTCTAAGTATTGAACGTTTAAAAGTTTAACTACAATTAATTATTGATATTTACATTTGGTGTGGCAAAGCCCTTCTATATTACTACTTAAGTACTGCCAATAGCAGCTTCATCTTATGAGACTATAACTGAAGTTGGTCTTTGCACCTTCGAGCGACTTAACATTGTCACTACCGAACTTATCGGTATCTTCTGCTTTGATCCCGAACACCAGCCGCCTGTCTCAAGTGTCTGTGAGATCAACAAACAATTTTACGCCTGGATTTTTCACCAATTCAACCTTCTCCGGTTGC
>JAUMHH010207862.1:0-12942 GCA_032359455.1 Chlamys rubida
TGTTATGGAGCTATAACACAAAAAACCGGAGTGTACTCTCATCATAAACCGCTTCGCGGTTTATTCAGAGTACACTCCGTTTTTTTGTGTTATATCTCCATAACATAAAAAATATATTCAAGTTAATCCTTAAATACTTAAATGGTACTCTCGTACACATCAAGGTTACCGATCATTGAGTCTAAATCTCTCTGTTTCCAGGCCATTGAAGAGAAGGAAGGAAGAAGATGGCGCTAACTGAGTCGCTCCTGCGGTTACCATTGACCATACTTGGACAGACAGCCAAAGTGGTAGAAGTCTTCTTATTCGTGTTGGTGGGTATGAATAGCGGGGGAAAACATAAACACAGATGCCATATACTGTAAAAGTGAACATTTTCGCGTGTGCAAATATTCACATTGTGACCCTTTAAACTAATCGCGGTGTGGACATTTTCGCGTTGACAATAGCTCTGAAATCCAAAATATTCTCTGTATCTATATTCTATAAAAAATATTCGCTTGCGTACATAATTATTTGCGCTAATTTACTTTAAAAAAACACATTTCGACACCGCGACATTTTCCATTTTTACAGAATATAGTTATACTGTATATATCAGACGCCGTATTTTACGAACAAGTTTTAATCAAACTAGTGACTAGTTTGCCAGCTTTATGAAACACGAGTTCACAGAACGTTTTGTTTTCATGTACTTATTACGCATAATCTCGGGAATATTTTATATAGATGACAACTGTGGGCATGTCTAATAGTCGCCATCGTTATTTTATTGAGAAACATGTCATTTCTTTGCGTGATAAGAAGGGCGATACATTTTAATTCAATAGTGTGTCTGGTTGTTTTGTTGTCACTGCCATTGTTCTCACTTTGAGTACCTGACATTTTTTAGAATACTATATTTACATGGCGGGTGTCGTCGATGAAGCAGAAGACGCTTACCCTTCCGGAACACCTGGGTTGATTCTCCTCGTACGTTTTCAAGGGTCTCATCATATCATACATTTCTCATGTTTAACCTTAGATTTATCGATCGCACTCCGTTATACGCAAAATTACTGTAACAAAATATTATGTAAAATGAAGTACAGCTGCATCTTATGAAATAAATTACTGTTGAATGTGTTTCATTGCTGGATACGATTTGTCTTTAAACGTTTCTAATTGCTGTATTATATTTAGATAGACTGGTACGACGTGTATGTGTACTCGCCTCTACAAAGATGTCTGTCTCCAGTAGTGGCCACCATACCCCGCTCACTGACCATTCACGGACACCCCTACGACGTGTTCACGGCTAACATAGTATCGTGGTCACGAACACTGCTGGTCATCCCCATAGCTATTTGCCTTAAGTAAGTGAATACATACCATGTTTTCCGATGTTAGACTACATGGATCTTAGGATCAATTACTGCGGTCTACAGTGGTGAAAGGGTTAAACTATAACAACACTACAACATGCATAGTACAGATTGTTCACGGATGTATGACTTTCACTTATTTCGATCCTGGAAATGATACATGAAGTGAACACCCAGTTGAAATCATACGAATAATTTAAGTTCTAGGAACAAAATTTGACCCTCCAAATAGAAGTGTTTGACTGTACCCCTTTGTTGTCTTAACATCACTGTAACCATGGTAACTATCCCCAGGTACGAGTACTCCGTGATAGCGTTCCTCCTAGTCGTAGCCCATGACTTCCTGGACCATGTAGACGGTATTGTGGCGAAGCAGCACAAACAGATGTTCGGACAGATTGACGACGCTTTGCTGGGAGGATTCATGGACGCCTTTTGCGACAAGGTTTGACAGGAAACATCATGACGTGTGCCACATGCGGTGCAAGAAACTGTTCTGGTTTTTCTTCCTGTTAGGGATGTTCAAGTCGTTCCATTCTTAAACTCCGTTAATCCAGCCACCACTAATCTGGTTGTCCCACTATCCAGCCACCACTAATCTGGTTGTCCCACTATCCAGCCACCACTAATCTGGTTGTCCCACTTTCCAGCCACCACTAATCTGGTTGTCCCAGTATCCAGGTCCCACTTTTCAGGTTGTCCAATCCATTTTAAATGTGAAATAGTTCATAAAAAAAAGAAGAAAAAAAGTTTAAATAGCCATGTTAACTGTTTATGAGGGAGGGGGATTAGCTTTAAGTGTGGGGCTGTTCATTTTGTTTCTATTGCTCATAAATGTCACTATTTTTGGATGTATCATGTTATAAAATAACATAATTCCTGATATTGTGTTCTTTATAAGGTTTCTCCGTCCACAAGTGTGCGTTACACGTTAACTAATGGAAAACTGACCATTCAGACCCCCAATGAAGAGGAGGATGCCGGGTATTACAGATGTGAGGTGGAGAATAAATTCGGAAAGATCATCAGTGACCCGATACAGATGTCATTTGGCTGTAAGTATGACTAGTGACACTGGTAATACCCCGACCATTACTTACAGGACAACTCACTATTGAGTCTGATTTATGGTTTTTATTAGTTGTTGAAAATTGAATATAAATATTTATGTTTGCAGTCCTAGCTGAATTCTCCAATGTCCAAGACGCCCCAGTGCCAGCTGTAGCCTACGACGGGACAGTAGTGTCGTGCAGCGACATCAAATATAAACCAGGTAAGAACAGAAAAACCTTGACATAACATCGTGTCCTTTACCACCTCGCTCACCATCAACATATCTCAAGGTTCAGTTTCTCTTTTTCTAAAGAATTCCTTTATATGTTTTATAATGCCAAAATTTCTCTGGAAAATCAGTGGCATTTTAACAAGGTTTTGATACATGATAATGGTCTCCTGTGTTGACATCAAGCATTATTATACAATTATAGCATGGTGATTTCGGTCGATACATGGTTTTATCGACCTAGGTTAGCAATATTGACCGAGGACGCAACATAATTCAAGAAAAAATTGAAGAAAAAAATAGTTTTCCATTTTTTTCCCATTTTTTTTTCCAGAATCTATGTATAGCAGGTTAATAACACTTTTTCTACCAACTTTTTTACAAAAATTCCAGAATCTATTTATAGCAGGTCAATAACACTTTTTCTACCAACTTTTTTGAACACCTGTTCCAGAATCTATTTATAGCAGGTCAATAACACTTGTTCTACCAACTTTTTTGAACACCTGCAAACTACTCAGGTTTATAACTACTTTTACAGGTGGTCACATGATGTTGTTTCAGCCAATCAGAGTCAGCTGAAAATCAATTAAAATAATAATAAATATTACTGTATGAATTAGTCACTGCATTATCACTATTCTTGTAAACTGACACACCTTTATTGCATGTTGTATGATAGAACATTAATAGTGTCGAACTCTAATGCATGACAGTCGTGGAAGCAAAAGAAACTATTTATCTTGTTAAATTTTCAGAAGTTTCAAGTTTCATGTTTCGATTTACGTGCTTTCTTAAAGAAGGGTGGTCGGGTGACGAAATGGATAGCAAACCCGGCTTTCACAAAGACGACAGGGGTTCGATTCCCCGATCAGAGTGAACAGATTGTTTGTCACCTGCTCGACCACGTTGGTTTTCTTTGGTGGGTACTCCAGTTACCTCAAACGTAAAACCGTCTTCGCGGTTCCTTTCGCGTCATCAAAAGAAATTAATATGAGTTGGACAATTTGCTTGTAATTGTTGTAATGCCGTATACACTAATGATCACCAGAAATAAGAAGCAATAAAACACCCATTTAAATCTTTCCTTTGTCGATGTAAAATAACAAAGAAATCAAATTAAATATTTACTAAACCACATGACATTTTCATATTTTTCAATTAGTCTATAAGCAGAGTCAAGCACTTTTACTGTGTAATACAATACATAGTAATACCAAATAAATAATCATCGGTTTAAACGAATTAGTAAGTCGATGCAAGAAGCCAAACAAAGTAAGATTTTACTGCACGATGTAGCCATTTCGTATATCAAGACTCATCTGTTTTTATACCAGTTCGTTATAGAAGCATGCCAATTATAATTGTTCAAATCGGTTTATAATATGTAACTACGGCTTTTGTGCGTTATATTAATTGAACCGTTTCTTATTATATGTGGAATTAAAAACCACACACACACAAAATGTGTTTAAAAACTTCATATGCAGGTTTGTTATAAAAAGGTCATATCAACTTACAACAAGGCGGCCGGGGTTCTAATCCCCGATCGAACAGGTATTGGGGAACCTGCCCGACCACGTCCATCCAGACAAAAAAAGAGTGTTTAATATATGTTGGAAAAACTTGTTCCATAACTTTTTTTAAAATAAATAAATTTTACTCTTATATTTATAATTGCATCAGGTTTTGCCTTCTTAACAACACTGACTTGTAAAACGACGTAAATCAGTTACCTTTCTTTAGTTAAAACAGTAATCTTTGTTAACACTTGTCACACCTGAACAGGATCACTATCACATATGTGCATAAATACAAGACGAATAAGACCAGGTGTTCCGGGAGGGAAGCGTTTTTTGCTTCCTCGACGACGCCCGACATGTAAGTTTAGGCCAATTCAAGAAATGTCTTATCTTAATAGCGAGAATCACTCTTGTTACAACGTAACAATAAGGCACTTTTATTAGCATAGTCAATAACATCCAACATGATACACACAAAAAAGTGACACATTCCTAAATAGGATCATGATGATGACCCTATTCTTTGGAAACCCTGCGTTGTAAGTCTGTCTGTAGGCAGTCGACATTTTGACATTTACCTACGGTACGACAATATTTGTTTTGGGTGTTGAAACATTGAAATATATGTATAGGGTATGTGAATTAATATAATAAATTGAGATACCTATGTGGGTAGTGAAGAGTACGTTTAATATATAAATTTATAATCAAGGTTTTCATTGCGAACGTCTTTGACAGAAACTTCAGCTCATCATATGTAGGTACTTTCTATACGTGGGAGTAAATACACTTCCAAGCCTAACCATATTTAACTGTTACATTAGCTGGATATATGTTCATGTATCTTAGAAGAAAGTAGTGCTTACTGTATAGTAGGATTACACGCTCATATCCTTGAGGGACATGTTTGATGTCATATTGAATCATTGCCAAGTTTTAATGCATGGCTAAATTAAGTGTGATAAGGTTATTAAATTTAATTGAAAAATATGGACGAACCGACTCAGATCTTGCATTTGCGATGTACATTGTATAAGGTTACATGATCGATATAATATATGGTTCTGGTAGATAAATGGTGGGGAATATCTGACTAAATTATTCCAGTTAACTAGGCATACTTATAAATATACGAGGCAAATACTACTAAAACGCAAATCCAGGTACATAGTTGCAATTTTATCATTTGTGGTGCCCGTTATGTTTTCTACAGTCACTCAAGAATATTGCGTCAGGTTATATGAGACAGTGCGGATTAGTCGCGAGATAGTATCAAGTGATATGTAAACGTGACATGTAACCGAATAAGATGCTATCATTATGTTATGATTGAGAAAAATAATCTATTCATGGGGGATAATGAGACGAGCATTAGTGTAGGTAAATGTCAAGTTGTGTGTAAGGTCATTTGGTAATGAAATTGAAAGAAGCAAAAAAAGGGAATAACGTTAATGAGAGGCAGGTTGATGTCGATTGTTTGCTATTATAGTACAAATCCAAATTACATCTTCATGTGATTAAATCATTTTGTTAATTTCCTGTCTTGAATTAAAGACTACTATCTTTGTCTCCAACACGTTCGCATTGCCTGCTTGCAAAAAGACCTAGGCTTGTTGTTTAACAAACCAAGGAAACCCTACATATACATTTTTACAGTTTTTCCCCCCCAAGAAGAAATACTAGAAGATCACGCTTCTGTATTACAATCTTTCCGAATACCCACTAATGCTAAGGATACTGTCCTGCCTCGTTTGAATCGGATTTTCAAATTTCACAACAATGAACAACGTTTTATCGCTTGATCTTATAGTTGCTCAACCAAGCAATAATCCAAACTACTCACTAACATTCTTAGCAACATTTAATCAGAGTAACAGTTGTATTGCGGTATTGTACGCTGAAGAAGTGGAATAAATAGAATATGGATTTTCAAGAACTCAAAAGTTCTTTCGGTCAGCCTTGAACATCCTGTTCTCAAAATACTTTTGACTGTTCGACCCTTTCCACTACCATGCCTTATACTAAACTGAAGGAGGAATGCCTTTTCTCTTATAGTGAACGGTTGCTTTTACATGAAAGTCGAACGGCGATACAAATGAATGGTTGTAAATTATTCTGAAACGTGTTTTGTGAAAAGAACAAACGAGGCCAAAATGAAATACACAGAGGATGAAATTGTGTTTAACGATTGAGTTCCTTGTTGACATATCTAGGTTAAGTTCTGTGGGAAATCTATTATGTTGTAGGCATTCCTAGGGGATCAAACTGTGTCCATCTTCTGACCAGTTGCTTTGTGTTTTCATTTGAAGCTGAATTTATTGATGAGCTTATCAGGTCTGGTTACAAAAACCTAGCTAAATCCTTAAATTTCGCAGTCAGATATATCGTCGATGTGCTGTCTGTAAATTGCAATAAAACATAAATCAAATATATGACAAAAAAAGGTGACTCAATATGAAGCTGTTGATGATCTCGATTTTTCACTTTCTCAATAGTATCAAGCCTGCTTCCCCTACCTACAATGTTTTCATGTTGCAGTGGAACCGGCATTCAGGAGCCTGCTCCGAATATTATGATGTCCGCGATAGAAGTCCACTGCTGACGGACTAACTTACAGTACAAGTTTTCAAAGATGCAAGTTGATGAACGCTATGGACAATCTTTATGTTCGCCATCATGCTCTCGTTGGGAAATATGCCACGTATTTTGTAAGGTCTGGAGGTTGTTTTGTTATTTTGCTCATAAGTGTGCCTTGTGCTGTTGTTATCACTTCTCGTGTTTTCGATGTGATGAAGTGACATAACCTGGATTTGACCTAGATTTACATGACTGATGTCGTCGATGAAGCAGAAGAAGCTAACTCTTCTGGAATATTTGGTTTTATTCTCCTTGTAATCTTGCATCTCCATGTAAATGTTTCCTTTGTTCCTTTGATCATATTTTGCCCTTGTTTTATCGATTTTGAGTTCAAATGACGGGTTTTTTCAACACTTTTATTTTTTTTGTCTTTTTCAGCTTCAGACAATATAAATATAGATTGTATATTCGATTTGAAGAGGGATAGTCAGTTACTTTCATTGTAGTTAAAACTCGAAATATAAATTAAAATTAGATCTTTTTGTACAATATTTATACTGGTACGTTACAGTAGATAAATGGAAGAGTTGTGTTCGTAGGTAAGAATAAATAGGTATATAAAACAGTCAATTTTGTAAGTTAATTACAGTAAATATGTAAATATACACGAACAGAGTCATGATGGTAATTTAAAGTAAATATATGGCTGATTTTACCCAAATAACTTGGTGCATAATTTTCTAAACATGATATTGAGTAACAGGTGAAAAAGCGACTCATAAATGATGCGGTGGTTTGTATCAACAATGGTTGTTTATTGGTGCTGCTACCCTCTCTTCCACGAGCGATTTAAATTGTTTCTGTTAGTTGATTCAGACTACTGGGAATCGAACGTGGACTTTTGTTTAAACGATTCTTGCACATCTTTACACAGAAGAAATCTATGCAATGGTAATTACAAATATATTGGTGTACGAATGGTTTTGTTTTATAGGATTTAACGTCCTATCAACAGCTAAGTTCATTTAAGGACGTGTCATTCTATGGTGATAAATTCAGCTGTAAATCTATTAATATACAAGCTATATCAAGCAGTTTTTGTACAGAAGATACTGTCCACGGATGTGAAAGGGAAGGGAGTAGGTTATTACTGTTCTACCGTTGCCTTTATAGTTATGTTTGTTTCCATCCGGGTCAAATGTTAATGTTAGTTGAAATAACTTGCTTCATAATTGTTGAAAAATAAAGTTTTCAATATATAGTCTTTTACATTTGATGTGAGTGTCCTACTATGGTACAATTCACCTGAAAATTTGACCTGAAATTGAATACCAGAAAATTTACCTGTGTATTCTTCACGTCAGAAAATTTAATAAATAGTTTATAAAATGAACGAACAATGGGGTTTACAGATTCTTTATATATAATTGAACATACAGTTAGTAAGTAGACGAAATGGCTTTTAATATAATTATATAGAATACCTCTTATAGTCCCGTACACTTAAGGCAGAAACAGCAGTAATATAGGTCAAGGAGATGTAGTTTAATGACCGAACATTTATCTAAGTTAATGGACAACCACTAACACAACACCCGGTGGGTAATTTATCATCCGAGACTATACCGCCACTATATACATAGCTAGAATGATGTCTGGATCGCTGCTATCGGTGTTCACTGTATTCCTTACTTTAATGGTAGGTACGCCGGATATGTACAGGTTTTCTTTTTTTCATTCATTATAAAAAAGGAAAGTATCACACCAGTAGTCTTAAAAGTTCGAAATTTACGTTATAATGTTTACTAACAAATACGGAAATACAAGATAATCTTCACAATTTTATATCCATAAAATTTCGATAAACCTGGAATGTATAAATCTGTTATGATTTATCTTGATATTTTCCAAAGCTGCATGTTTTGTGCTACAACATGACCATAAGAACATATTTATTTGATAATTCTCTCAGAAACAATTATACTCTGCTGAACATGTTTACAATGCATTAAAATTTAATTTCAAAATTACTATTCCATTTCTGAATATGATATGTATTACAAAATAAACCGTATTAAATTAGAACTGAACATATTTTATTTGTAGGTAACGGAGTACACGTTGGCAATGGATATCCCCAGTAAGAATTATTAATTATCTATTAATATAACATTACGACTACACGTACATATCTTATATATGTCATATATGTATAGTTTGGGATGTACACACTATATCATTGTAATTATATCATGAAGCTCGGATAATTCCTTGGGGAATAGCTTTAAAATGTGGTTATTAAAAGCGCGAAACCCCATAAACACATGCTAAACCTTTAATTGTACTACTATAAGTATAATAAACAAACCAATAAATCAACACATTGTATATATATATTCTCATTATTTGATGTTTGTAAGGTGTAGTGATACTTAAACTGGAATTATAAAATGACGATTTCTATTAAGAAGATGTCTTTTTATTGATAAGTTTCCATATCACTTAATTTTTTTATCCAGAGCAACGGAAAATCACGACGACGATTTCTGGTCCGACATCACTGAATGATAGAATAGCTATCGTAGGAGCGGGACCTTCGGGGATACATATGGCGTACAAGCTAATAGTATGTACATCACTTATTTTTCTACTATTATGTTGCTGCAAATTTTTTAAAAACGTTTAGCTGATTTCCACTATCGGTACACCAGTAAAATTGTTATAATCGGATTTAAGTTGCATCGTATCATTTTCAAATTAACATTCAGTTTTCTCCGATATACAGTATACATATCTGATCCTTCTGTAATTTTAATCACACCAGGTTAAGAGATGGACAATCTTCATTCAAACACATTTCAAAAATTTATGAAAAAGAAAATTGATTTCGTTGCAGACCAACCGGAATCTACTGTATATTTCGTTCGATATCTCAGAACTAGAAAAACGAACATAAGCTTAAGTGGAAATGTGTTAAATCTAATTGTCTCTGTCCGAATCAATAGTGAGCCAATTTGGCGGGTGATCATTGAAGACAGGCAATCTTTCCTTCATTTGGCAGCAGCCATGGCTGTCACAATGGGTTCAGGAAACTCTTACACTTCATTAGTTTCGTCTGATCTAATTGAAGCTGTTTACGATCATTTAGCGTTTATTTCGACGTCTCCCGATTCTCTGAAGTGTCGATTGGTATGGAAGTTGAATTCTTCCTGCGCCGGTCGACCGCAAGGACTTGAAATTGTGATGTTATTTAAACCAGTTGTACTGTTAAGGTTCTACTCCAAATCTGCATCAACTTTTGCCGAAACCTTATACGGGGTCTTAGAATTACTGTCCACGCCCTTTTTTTTTATCCTGGGTCAATTTATGATAAAATTATCACTTGTACGTGCTTATTTAATTGCCAAATATACGTATATAAACTACATGTGAAATATATGTAAAGAGAAGTTGGTTAGATACCTTAAGGAAATAAAGTATAAGTAATACGTAAGTTGTAAGTATATACCATATCCTCTACAACTCTATCTTAATAATCAGGTATAAAAGAACCTAATCGACTACAAATATTTTCATGAGTATGAATCTTCTATTTGTAAGTTAGGCTCCGATTTCGTCTTAAATTTTAATTACCGTTGTCGTTTAGGGAGCTGGATTTAAAAAGGTGACCGTCTTTGAGAGTTCTGATTACATTGGTGGAAAAGCCAGATCGATATACTATCGGCGGACACCCCATGACATGGGGACGTACAGTTCTCACGCCGATTTCACTGAGTATTACAAGCTTATTGAAGAGTTTGACGCCGGAGAGCTCCGTAGCCTGCCAGATTACAACGTTTGGCTAAAAAACGGAAAGAACTCCGAACGTAATATAACTATGTACTCACTGTTGTTTGATTTAAATGTATTATATTCCTACGCAATAATTCATTCGAACGCATAATAACAAATAATCTCAAGGTTTCGTCTTAAACAATGCCACTTAGAGTAACCTGATGCACGTACATACAATAACTCGCATCCAAGATGACTCGATGCATAAATGGCGATGTTTATTTCATTTGACCATTCTTGCTTTTATGCCATTTTTGAGATAAACAATACTTGAAATAGCATGAACATAGATTGTTTACAAATATATACAAACAATGTATTAATTAATGTTCTTTTCTAATATAATATTGTAGTAAGACTTAGTGTGGTACAATATGCAGTTACCGTGGCAAAACAACTTAACCCTGGACTGAACGACAGTGAAGTGATACCAGACATCGAACGCGCCATTGTCAAGTATATTGCATTGCACACAAAGTTGTTTGGATCTTACGAAGGGTGGCTGATGCCTAGACCAACCAAACGTGTCCTATCTTCTCTCAAAACAACGTTCTTAGACCTCCTTAAAGAACACGACATCGAAGTGTTAAAATCTGTTTTTATTATAACACTTACGTCACAAGGCTTAGGCCATTTGGATGAAATATCCGCACTTTATGGTTTAATGTGGATGACGCCGAGTTACATATATCAGGTGTTTTATCCGTCTCCCTTCGGTGTCAATAAAATTCTGTCGAAAGGAAATCAATTTCTTTGGCAAGAAATAGCTACACAATTAAGAATGGATGTCCGACTTTCAAGTCCGGTCAAGAAGATTGTTCGGTCAAAAGGCCCCCAAAGAATCTTTCAGGTTCGGTACAATACTGCTTGTGGCAAAACCCTAGAGGAGGATTTCGACTTTCTGATTTTGAGTCCCTCTATGAAATCTTTGACTGATATTGTGAATTTCAACAGAAAGGAAACCGAACTATTTAAAATGACTAGCAATATCTTCCTGACTGCCTCTATGGTCGATACAACATACGGAAAGCGTAGAGGTTTGACCCCACGTAGCTTACATGTTGATAATATACAGAGCAAGGTCGAAAATCAAGTGGTAGTGCAGCATGATTCGTATGGCCTCCTCAACAACTTCGTTGGTGAGAACTATACAAAGGGTATGTTTCCAGGTGGTCCAGATGGAGAGAAAAAACTAACACAGCTGTATTATCAATTTGCGACCTCATATCCCAAAGAACAGAACCTCAAATCAAGATTACGTCGGCACATAACTAATGTAGAAAGGGCAGAATTTCTTACAATAAAGGAGCAAATTGTATGGTCTCATTTCCCCAGATACTCCGTCTCAGACATGAGTAAAGGGGTATTATGGGATATCCTAGACATGCAGGGCAAGTACGGAATATGGTACGGCGGATCATCTGTGTCTTTTGAGACAATTCACAGTGTTCTTCAGTACAACAACTTATTATTCCAACTCTATGACGTGCCTAGTATTTCTTGAAGGGTTACTATTTTTTGTTTAATCTTAAGAATCAACAATATTACCAATGTAATGTACGGTAACGTCATTAAAAAAAGTACTTGACATTAATTTGTAATATTGGATTTCTTTCCAAATCCATCTTACATTTAAACCATTTATAGCCATTCGAAAAATTTGAAAATATTAAAGGTATTTTTGTCCTAATTCAGGAGTTTTAACATATTACATGTATGTTCCCTTATAAATAGTCAGTGCTTGTCCTTTGATATGGTGTTTGTAGTATATATACAATGTGGTATAGGTCAAAGAAGTAATATAGACGGTAAAATCCCATATAATGTGGTATAAATAGATATCTGATATAATTGTTACATGTGGATAATCTTCACATTATCTATAATATTAAAGACGAACAACGTTAATGATGTGTATAATGGTATAGATTGATGATGATTAATGTGTTATATAAAGGGTTAACTGAAAATATGATAAAAAAAAAAGATATATATGGGTAACGTTATAAATGAAAAATATGGCATATATGGGTAGCGTTATTAACGATAAAAATGGTATACAAAGATAAACTTGTTATAATGAAATTGGTATATATGGGAAACGTTATTAAAGAAAAATATGCTACAGTGTATATATGGGTAACGTTCAGTCCTGCATTTGTCATTTTTATTTCCGAAAATTTAATCTTCGCAATCAGCCCATTTTCTTAACTATTGTGGAATGTTTCAGAAGCGAAATCTCATGAACATGCCAATCACAGAAACCCCGAGATTGTTAGGTCACCTGAGACAAAGTCTCAAGTGACCTATTGCGATCGCCTTTTGTCCGGCGTCGTCCGTCGTGCGTCCGTAAACAATTTAC
>JAUMHH010207873.1:0-12942 GCA_032359455.1 Chlamys rubida
CCCTCACCTACAAATATACCCTCACCCTACAAATATACCCTCACCTTACAAATATATCCTCACCTACAAATATACCCTCACCCTACAAATATATCTTCACCTACAAATATGCCATCACCTACAAATATATCCTCACCTATAAATATACCCTCACTTACAAATAAACCTTCATCTACAAATACCTCCTCACCTACAAATATAGCCTCACCTACCAATATACCCTCACCCTACAAATATACACTCACCCTACAAATATACCCTCACCTACAAATATACCCTCATCTACAAATTAACCCTCACATACAAATTTACCCTCACCTACAAATGTACCCTCACCTATAAATATATACCATCACCTACAAATATACCCTCACCCTACAAATATACCATCACCTACAAATATACCCTCACCTACAAATTTACCCTCACCTACAAATGTACCCTCACCTATAAATATATACCCTCACCTACAAATATACCCTCACCCTACAAATATACCCTCACCTTACAAATATATCCTCACCTACAAATATACCCACACCTACAAATATACCCTCACCCTACAAATATATCCTCACCTACAAATATACCCACACCTACAAATGTACCCTGACCAGCTTTAAACATCATGCTCTCACATAATCCCCACCCCCTGAACACTCTTACATAACACACTGTTCTCTTGCTATGAATATTTGATGCTTGACCTAAATATCAAACAAAAAGCCTTGTCAATTTCTGACAATTATTTCTATAATTAAATGACAAAATATCAATGTTGATATCCTATTTCTATTTTGCGGTTAGATTGTAATTCAGTTAATTTCTAATGTTGCGGCTGAGTCTGTTAAAGGTTCTGGGGAGTTCAGAGATATCTTACATGTTCTTCTAGACATCTGTTGTTGATTCAGCAATTTCTCAAATTTCATTCTCCTTCATGCCAGGCAGCCATTTAATGTTGATAACTACAAATGTCTGCTCATAAACATGTAATACTGTCACTTACCTACAAATTACATTATCAAGTGGTGTAAACTCACGTACCCATCTCTCAGTAATTGACTCGCCTACACAATGATGCAGACCTGTCCATTGTAGAATACAGGGGTGATAGTAAACGAAGTAAAGCAAGCCCTATTGAATGAAAGTGTCACCGTAGGCACAGACAGCTAGTGATTTATTTCTTCAGGCAACAATACTGAATTAACTTTACAGGATTCATCAACAGAAAATATGACAAAATATTGAAAAGAAAGCATCATGTTGAAGATTGGAAAATGTATGAATTATATTTGGTCATCAGATAGTGTTATAAATGCAGTTTCATTCAGTCCTGTTATTTCTCGGATGTAATGTAAAGGAACAAACATTTTGGTGACATTGATGAAGTGGTTCATCATCATGGTTGTGGACATGCTTTAATCCTGATGTGACCTTGACATCTGTGACAGCCCCATGAATTTTTCGCCTAATTGATGTGAAGTCATACCACACTTCAGTTGATTGCACACATATGGCAGACGACAGATATTTTTTTATTAACTCAGAATGAATAATAATCTGTCCTTATCAGTATGCATGCATGTGCATATGACTGGTATCTCTAGGAATTAAGTGATAACATTTGGGATTTTGAAGCTTAAAGTTTGCGATTAACACACCCTTAACCCCATGTTAGGATCAACAGATAAATACGTTCTCTTACACAAAACATCGGATTTATATTTCTACTTTGGCAACTAGAAAATCATTCTTGGAGGTTTGTTAAATATTTTCCTGTGTGGTTCAATATCATTTCTTCTGATCAATATTGTGACAGAAAATGTCAGAATGTGCCATTTTAACTTGTGCAATGATTTGTGCACATTGATAGAGCGTGCGTACAAATTGTCGTGATGAGCACTGCCATCAGATATCAGTATTATTAATAAGCCACCATTGAAGCAGAGGTGTATTCACGCTGGTGTTTTTTTTAATGACCAACGGCGGTTTGTGACTCCCCTAAATCCCTGACTTTGTGTCTTAGTCCATCTGCCGTGCGCCTCACCAGCAAAGTCGCCTGAGGTAGCAGACAAGATTTCACGTAATGTTTTGTCATCGTTGTTGCTGACTGTATCCAGATGCATCGGTCGCTATGGTGAAGTGGAATTCGGTATTGTTGCAACATGGTCATGTGACCTCCCAAGGCTTTTTACCATCACTGACAATGAAATTAGTTTTTTTTTTTTGATTGGCCAATAATTACCGTGACAGTGATGGAATGTCTGCAACCATCTGTGGCATTCAAGGGGGTCGTCTTTTGTCATTGTTTACAATGTGTGTTAGAAAAAATTCCAAATAAGATCATCATCACTAAAAAAAACAATATTTGATTGCACTACAATCTTAATATGTTTTCAAAAAAAAAAAAAATCTTGCAAAAAAAAAAATATCTTGCATATTGTATCAAAATATATATACTGTTAAGTATTTTATCAAACGTGAGATGTTAAGTTGACTAATCAATGTCAACTCTGACTGTACACTATCATTTTGTCCTATCATTTCTATAAACAAACAACAAAATGGAAAAAGTTTTAAATCAAAGATATGAGTTATAAGTTTCCTTTAAATGTCTCCTTGCTCTAGCTGTGTCAGACTGTAAAACGTAGATGTCACCTGATCAGATACTTATACCCACATCATATGTTGGAATCACAATCAACTTTAAAATTGTTATATGCCTCAATAGCAGTTCTTATACCACAATTCCACCGTCTCAACCACCAAAGAAAATTAATAAAAAAACTTTTATTTGCCTAATCCTGACTAACAGTGTCCCCTAGTGGGCCCCTTGGAAATTTCCTTTGTCTCCAGCACACGTTGAAATCCTGGTTTGCACACCATTCGGAGACCCGTCGCCCAGATTAGGAAGGTTGAATCATTATAGTATCCCTTCAGACCGGATACCCCCGCGTCGTAAATCACTATTAACAGATTTTTCCCTCATGGGTTCGCGACATGCTGCACACTGGCATCACACATGAAAAACTCAGTAACATTCTTCTTTTTCCATGCTGTTCCATAAAACATCACCCGTGAAAAATGCTTTATGACGGAATGACAAAAAACTGTCACCAACCTGGAGACATTTCCAACTGTCGCGCACCAATTTACGTGCCCAACAGCATGCACATGATGCGCATGCAGGGGCGTCTAGGCCTGGCACCTCTCTGTCCTTGCAGGTGGAATCTCCGAGTTGTTAATTACTTGGGATCATACCTCATTGCATGACTCCTTTGTTGATATTTGTGTAACTGAAGTGTGTATATTGTTGTTTGTCAGGACTCCTCCGGTTATACAGAGGGCCGCATCGTGTCCGTCCTTCACACATTATTTTTATTTGATTGTGGCTGGTTCCACTCTCATTATCCTGATCGGATTGGCATCGTAGACGAGATCAACAGTTAATTATTGGCCTGCTCATGTACACACTCCTTAATGATTAACTTACCATTGCTATATGGAGTTGATGAACACTTGAGTAAAGCGACGAGAAAACACAATGACACTTATTATAACGTCACTGATTTCTGCTAAATATCAAGAGGCTAAATTAGGCCAAATAGCATTCAGATTTTTTGTAAAAATCAATTTTAACCTTTAAATTAAATTAATAAACATCTGAAGGGTATATACATGTATATCTTGCATACAATTTCATGTTTTTTTTATATATAAAGAAATATTTGAAATGTAATTAAACATGAAATTGATCAAGCTCCTTTGGTATTAGACACAACTGATTATGTTACAGGGAGTAACTTGAGAGACGTGATGGCCAGAAGTCATGTTTCCTTGAGATGTGGAGCGAAAAACATTACAGAGGGCATACAAGGGGAGAGTCTGTTGTTGATTCATTTTTAACACGATCACATACTTTTAGAAAACATGGCATTCCAATTTGTAACTGGGTCCACATGACTTGTTAAAGATCCAAGGGGAACTTCCCCACATTGAACACAGCAGACACTGTATATACCATCTAATAAAACACGAAAATGACCTATTGGATTTAAAAATCACCTGCCCGAAGCTGAGAGAAATTAGACTCTCATCATCATCCGGCTGTGAAAACAGTCATACCTGATGGAAAACATTACCGATAAAGAAAAAGATCCGTCACAAAGCGATAGAACATGCTTGTATTGTGTTTTCATCGTTACCAGTCTGTGGAAGTTCCTAACATGAAAACTCCATTACTTGTTGATAGGTATAAGCTAGGTAACAGCGATCTCCTTATCACCAAAAAATCTCTTTAGCAATTTCTTTTTGTTTTAATTGTGTGAGTGGATGTAAATAAAGCTGCAGCCTGTCTGGTGATTACCAGATCAGACAGATGGCCACAGTTCAGTAGGTGGAAGACTACCGCTCATTCACACGGATTTTATCTTTATCTATTTGATTATGGGACAAATCTGAGTATTTTACCTTGTCGTTAGAGAGGTGGGGGTTGGACATCTAGATCTTCACTCCCTAATCTTTAATTATAACAACAGCATGCCATTTTGTTTATGAATTGTAGCTTGATTGTTTGAAGACACTGTTAACTGGTCAATGAGGGTTGAATCAATCAGTTTAAAACAAGAGAGAGCGTTATACATTAAATATCCTAGCTGTAGACTATAGAATACCAATAGCCATGATGTGTAGTAAATGTATGCAAACATACTATACTTTTTCTAAATCCGAACTTTGAAAATTTGAGCGTCAGCATCAGGAAAATCAGCTATGGGCAGTTAGAGGTTACACGGCGCCCGTCAAAAGTTAATATCTCGCCGTGTAAACCTCTAACACTATAGGAGTAACCAATAGCCATGATGTGGAGTAAAGAATATTCTACTACAAAACACTCCATGTACAATATGTTCCCTCTAGCAAAGTCTCTGGATCTTGTACATATCACCAGTTTAGTCAATCTAAACTTTACCTGGGGCCTCAACAAATACCTTTAACTGAAACATTTTATTTAAAATTTCTTCACACCTTTGCACAGGTATGCGTAACGATACAGTGTAATGCCTGACAACTTATATAGCTGGGCGTGACTCCCTGACGGACTTCGTGTCGAGTGATGATAAAAAACACCTACGGATGACTGATTTACAAAAAGTTCAATATTAAGTTTTGACACTTATGAGCGTTGAATTTGAGAGTTAGTTTATGATATATTTGATGGAGAATGTTAAGATGTATAAAGATATCTAGCTGAACATCACTGATAGGATCTGGGGTCAGATCTGGGGTCAGAGTCGGGGTATAATAGGTGTGACATCTATATCACTTGAGTCGAGGGATAGTTAATGATGTCTATCCTCTCTTAGTGGCATTCAAGGTTATAAACATGTTGTCAGTATCCTATTCAGACCATCTCTGAAAAAGATGCAAAATACATGTACATGTTGAATGTTACAGCACATGGCTAAGGTGTTGGA
Source organism: Chlamys rubida (assembly GCA_032359455.1). Lineage (NCBI taxonomy): Eukaryota > Metazoa > Mollusca > Bivalvia > Pectinida > Pectinidae > Chlamys > Chlamys rubida. The sequence continues at coordinate 5,475 of JAUMHH010207873.1, forward strand.
CTTGCTGACAAAAATTAAAGATCCCAGGTAAATAATCGTACCATCATCAGACATAATATATCAGGTTTCGCAAAAAAAAAATTTAATCAAATTTTGTCTTTGAATTTTCAGATTTAATTTCTTATTTCAATGTTTATGCTATCGCTAAAGTATGTGGTATTTTTTCGCATGTGATAAAATTTATTATTCCAGTTTTTCATGAAAGGAAATTTTTGAGATACGTACCTGTGAAAAATACCTGATTTACCACGAAATGAGAAAGGGAATCAAAAGAGTTCTTAGAGAGATTCATTGGACTTGTCAGCAAATCCTGAGCATTGAGCAACATTCCAGATGCAATAAAGCATAAGAAGGAAACTAATGGTAGGTCTTGCATGGTATAATTGCAAGACAAAAGGGTTAAAAAGCTTAAAGCCCACCAGTTAAATGTAACCAGGTTTTGTGTGTAGTGATTTTAATTTGATTTCTTTTCCGCTCTCTGCTTAAAGCCACTAAACTCAGTTGATCAGGCATGATTGTGCAAGTAATGGGGGAACATATCTTAGACCACTTCCTGTGGTAGGGGAGAAAACGATCGTAATTGTGTTATTAACGACTGTATTTATTTTGATGTAATTTGTTTAGGAGGGAGTTAGCTGGAAAAGAACTGTATGAAACCCATCAGTAATGGTGGTGATTTTCTTGGAAGAAATATCAGAAACTTACTAAAGAACGGCAGAGTATCTATAAAGGATGGGGGCGCTGGGGCAATTACACCGTGTGCTGGGTAGGTTTTCTAGGAAATCTATGTACATTTCGCCCACAGTCATATATACATGTCAGTAATTACTGGAAATACGCTGCCCTGATTTGAGTAGCTATTGAAATACAATTACACCCTGACATTGCTAAGTAAATCATAGGCAAAACTGGGTTTCTCCTCTCGCTGAAAAATGTGGACACGTCTACAGTTGATGGTTACAGGCTAAATTACAGATCACAGTGACACGATGATTTCTGAGACAGTTTCATCATTGTTTTCTCATCAATATCAATTCCCCACATATACCAGTACATATCTGTTTATCCAGCCCCCTTATATATCAATATTAACAACCCTGGCACATATGGCATACTGCTATTAATTCTACCCAAATCAAATCTGGTCTGGATACATGACACTCGGCCAGCCATTTTGCCAAGATCTAACCTTGCTCAAAATAAATGACTAACATGGTATCATCCATAACATTCTGCTACGAAACACAAATTATTATGCTAATTATATTTCACAAGATTTCTACCTAGAGAAAATGTTGAGAAAATTTCATTTAAGGAATCTTTTGTATTTATACAACATTCTGAAATTTCTTTTAAATTTTGTATTTTTACTTTTCTATTCTTAGCAAAAAATAATTCAACCTATAGCCTACCCTGATGTATGGTTAGAATCAAGCAAACCAATTAAAAGTTGAACCCACTGTGATAATTAAGGGTTGATAGGATTACTCCCTCACTCATGACCTAACCTTAGTGAACTTGATCAAGGTCATGACCTGAAGATTTTAGAGGTCACCAATCATTTGTGCCAGGTGATGGATGCTGGGTACAGAACCCAGGGGTTTCCCTTTCATCCTGGCATTTAAGAGCAGCATTCCTCCTAGGGTGCTGACAGCATATTGTTTGTGTTGGGCTGGTAGACTAGCAATATTTCATCAGGTCCAGGGGATATTAGGATACAGTTGATACAAATGGTGGCCATCAAATGATACAAATGTCTGCCTCTGGCCTGTCATGGCTTGTGGGCTGTGATAGATTCGGTGCCATGTAGCGAGTGCCTAGTGTTATGTTATCATCACCTCTAGATAAATCTCCTCTCTATCTTATCAGGGGGCTGACATCATACGGAACGAGGTAATAATCAAAACCCTCACAGCCATGGTTCCCACATCCCCTAGCTCCCTTTTCTCCTCAAGACTTTTCTCCCTAGCTCTCTTCTCCTCTCCTCAAATTCAAGGCACTTTTCCTCTAGCCCTGTCCTCTTCACCTCAAAACACTACCTCCTAGTGCCCTTCTTCTTTCCTCAAACACTAATTCCCTAAGTGCCCTATTTTCTTCTCTCCTCAAAACACTCCTCCCTAGCTCCCTTCTCCTTTCCTCAAAACCCTATCCCCTAGCTCCCTTCTCCTTTCCTCAAAACCCTATCCCCTAGCTCCCTTCTCCTTTCCTCAAAACCCTATCCTCTAGCTCCCTATTCTCTCCTCAAAGCACTACCTTCCTATCTCCCTTACCCTTTCCTCCCGACACAATCCTACTAGCTTCGATCCATTCTCCTCGAGGCGATCATCACTAGTATAGGTTTCTCCAGAGGAGAGTGTAGAGCTAGCAGTTGTGATAGAACAACAGTTCATTTAAATTATTCAGCCAAGTCACCAAGAAGTTGGATTCACATTTATTTGAATTAGAATTTGATTGAATAACCAATTAGCACAAGAGTACACTACATCTCGGAGATGTTCATTCGGAGGAAGGTATAAAAGGTTAAATCACGTGGGATAGTTCATATAGAAATAAATAAATGTATTCAAGATAATGGCAATAAAGTCAGATGGCTATTCATCCTCCAAAAATGGGCTAATCCACTTGTATTTTATTGATGTGATTAAACTTATATCAGTGATCGGCTCAGCCTACAACGCTGACATTCTTGAATCACCAATGTTTCCTTCTGATTCAATCAATATAAAAATGTATTTTCTATTCAAACCTTTTGTCAATGGCATTAATGCTAATTTGACTCTGATTATTGTCAGCTTATACTGTAGATGTCAATTGAAATCTATACAAGATTGCTTATAAGCCATTTAAAGAATATTCCTTAGCGCCATGTGTGTATTAAGATGCTCAAAGAAAGTTGCCAAATACATTCTGTATATAAAACATATGATCATTTTGCTGAATGCCTTTTGTATAAAAAACATATTTGAAAATTTTGCTGAATGCCTTTTGTATAAAAAACATATTTAAATTAAGAAAGTTGCTTAACTCATTCACCCCTGAAATTTCATAATGAGCTATTCCAACTTTTAAACTGGAAGAGTTCAAATGTGTCTTCAGGGGTGAATAAGTTAATGCCTCATGTATTATAAAACATTTGAAGAAGTTTCTGAATCGTTTTCGTTGTTTTGGCATAACATGGCTATATGACTATATGAGTTAGACAAGCCGTTTACTGTCTACACACATACTGCTACAAACGCTTAATTTGAGAGCAATCAAAAAGATAGTTTGAACGACTAAAATTATACCCAACAGGAGTAAACAGTTTTACCGCTCTATGTAAATTCTTTGTAAAAGTCAAATACTGATAGGTGGGATAAAAAATGTATCAAATGGCGTAATTCGTGTAAAAATAATGTGGAAGACCCACAGATATAAATGGGGTAGACATTTTGGAGACACATACTAGAAATCAATGCTAGGGGCCTTTCAAAGGTTATGGTTTCTTTCCCACATTTAATTACGTTCCGTTAGGAAATCCTCTACAGGACAGGATGAAAATTTGAAATCAAGGAAAATTGGACAGCTGGTTTAAGGTTTGAATGAAATTGGTTGTATGATTTCTATGTATGTATTGTAGTAGCTGTAACATTGCATTGTCGTTAGATCCAACAGAAAACAGATTTCTTGTTTCCACTTGTTTTGAAAAAGACCAAAAGAATTTGCCACGAATGTCTATGTAATTAATCTTTATCAAGGCTCAAGTGTTGTCTAGTAAAATTCATGTCTGTGGAGATGTATCACAATACTTATTACATTGTTTTAGAAGAAACGTTTCAATCTGGTATAATTTTTCAAAAACTAAAATTTGTTGCTGTTTGATGTTCATTGGTGGTAATGGCGTTGTTTGTGAGGAGTCACCATGGTGATACTGTCATGTGACGTCCCCTCTAAATGTTTTGTTTGTAATTTACTTTTATGAGACCTTAATAATCTTTTTATATTCTATTTATTGTCATGTGACCTTCACTTTTTATGCCATTTTTTGTTACAAGACCTTCATTTGTTGCTCTGCACAATTTTTTTTTGTAATACGATCTCTACTAATTTCAAATTCATTACCCTCTGTAACAAAGTAAAAAAAACACAAATTCGAAAACAATGTACAGAAATAATATACCTCATTCAACTTCCATACAATTTGCCTTCTTGAGAAAATAATTTTCCCTTTTTTGCTGGTTGCCTAGCAACTGTTGGTTATCCATGCATTGTTCCATCACATTAAGGTGAATTATCTGCATACCCACGGAGCACCGTATTAACAGGGATAATTACACGTCCATAATATCATACGAGATACTTTCTACATCCCCTTAGTTACTCATACCTGTGTATTGACGATGTACATTATAATTACAAAACAGAGGCCGTTATGTATCTATTTACGACAAACATTATCTTTACATTAATGAAGATGACAAGAGTAATATCGAGCTGATCCAACTTAAGCCTTTGTCTCATGTTGTACGGAGGATGATGTGACAACATTCAATATTTCCTTCCATCGGTAAACTTGCGGCGAGCTCAGATCTCGGATATTGAAGCTGATGAGGTGATATCGAGGGGTTATTGTTGACAATCAGTGCTCATCTCCTTCTTGAGCACTTAACTATCTCTACCTTCTTTAGTCCCCAACCAAACCTAATCAAATAGGCACCATTTATCCTTATGCAGGCAAAATTAGTTGAAAAAACAATTTCCGTCTGTGCGAAGATATGATCGGGATTTGACCAATGAAGATTGATATACTAAAGGGCCCTACTATTGATCAGTGTGGAGACCATGCTGATACTTCCTCTATGGAGCCTTGGTTTGACACATGTGTACCTCACCATACCCTACCTGTGTGTTTATACCAAAGTGTCCTTGCAGGTTTCAGGAAGCTGAAGCCAAGATCAAAGACTGGGGACACTGTCAATATTGACTTCTGCTTTTGCTTACAACTGAGCAGACTTCAACATAACTTGCTTATAACATGGGGAGCAGATATGACTTAGAGATCAGTCATTCAAATCCTTAAACATGTTACACAGAACGGTTATAACATGTTGCAGATGTCAAAATGGTTATAACATGGTGAGCAGACATCCAATTTGTTATAACATTGTGAGCAGACGTCAAAATAGTTATACATGTAACATTGTAAGCAGACGTCAAATTAAAAAAAAAAAAAAGTGGGCATCAGACATTAAAGTGCTCAAACATGTTAAACAGAATGGTGATAACATGTTGCAGATGTCAAAATGGTTATATGACATGATGATCAGTCATCAAATTTGTTATAACGTTGTGAGCAGACGTCAAAATGGTTATAACATATGGTGAACAGACGTCAACATTTTTATAACATAAAGAGCAGACATCTTAATGATTATAATATGGAAAGCAGATGTCAACATGTTTATTTTACTGCAAAGAACTGCTGATAATGGTAACCGATATAATAAATTAGTGAATATTTATGGAAATTGAAAGTAGGAAATATTGAAGTTTCCTTAAATTGAGAGTTTGGAGCTCTGCAATTAAACCATGTTTGACCCTGAAGGTTGTCAAGCAGTGTAGGCAGTTACCTTGTGGTGACTTATGATAATTGAATAGGCAAGCCAGTCTTACACATACCTGTTATTAGATTGTCTTGGGCTCTGGTCGACATTTTCCTAATCATTGGATGAGAAAAAACAGTACTGAAGCATTGCTGGACTAATTCTGGGCTTTAGTGGTGTAAGTATCTTATAAACGTCAGTTACCGTTATTTATGAACCCAATTGTTAGAAAAATGATGGGGGAATGACGGGTCTACCAGCCGCTTTAAGGTCCCCAATGGACCGAGATAGGCCCTGATCATGTATGTAAGATGTCTACCACAAGTTCCATGTTCAGAAAATGTCAGCCGAATTATGACAAACAGTTGTGTCATCCGTTACTGGTGCGAGATAGATCTGTGTCTGAGATGCAGCCAAATCAACATTCATTATGCTGGTATCTGCTTGTCCGGAACAGTCGCACAGCACCATCCTTAAGCTCTTGTGTACTTTCTCATTTTCTCAATATTTTTTGTTGGACACATGTGTTCAAGACAAATTACAAAGATTTACAAGGCACTGCACCTGACTGACATTTCCCTACTACAGACTAGCTAGGGGAGCTTGCATTTGATGCTCATTGTGTTTTATAGCAGTGGAATCATACTGTCGTCGTTTGTCTGAGGGAACCAGCGAGCCATCAACCCGGGGTTTTCAGGGTCTGACAATGGACCTGTTCGGCGTGCAGGTCTTGTTGATTGTAATTCAGGTTGACAACCACGCCTGATTTACCAACAGAAGGACAGCATTCAACATGATTTTCTGCTGCAGAAGAAAGCAAACTTTTATCAAAAGCATGTGCAATGTTGCTTGATAAATCTCACATGTTTTCGCCCCTACAAAGCCATACTATGAGCGACAGGCTTAAAGATCTTCTCAGCCATACACTATCTTTTTGTCTTGTTTATTTCTCTGTGTTTTTTTATATGAACATGATTGAATTTAGAGCTCTATTTCACAATGATTTCGCTGAATTTCTCTTCAAAAATATCACAATTACAACAAGAAGTGAAGGCAAATTTGAGCTTCAAGGTAGAAATATGACTTGGAATTGTAATCATCATGGTTAATTTACATTTTAAGAGAAAAATGAGTGTCTGTCATATTGACTGGTGCAGCTAATGTTTCTAGTGATTAGAAATCACAATCATAACAATGTTTCAGCAAAATCAAGCATGCAGTTTCTTCAACAGCACGCGTTGAACCTCTAGTCCTCTCGTTATATATTTCAGTGGATCTGTCAGCTGTATCCTAATTATGAAGGTGTTCGTGCAGAAGCGTACACTTAGAAAAGTGTTAACAATAAAAAAAAAACGTGATGAATAGGATACAGTACTACAATAGATTTATATTACGCAGTTCATATAAAATACAAGTCAATCGACCCACTGGGCACTCTCTGGAAGCAAATGACACTTTTCTAGGACACATTGTGAATAATAAACTTGGATACATTGCATTTTATAACCCGACTCCCAGATGTTATAGTAGCTAATAATCATAGATATTTTGAGCTGATGCTATCAGCAATGTCACACTACTATAAAATCTTGCCTTCCTGGCCGATTTATGAAGCCCCTAATTCCTCGTTATGGTTTGTGACATATGTCATGTTTTACTTTATTGGAGGTCTTACTTTTAGGCCTGAATTGTCGAGAGGGATGGTCCGGGACTATATAAAATGAAAGATGTTGCTAGGCTGTGGTTACCAAAAACTGGCAGTTGTTAAGAGATGTCATCAGGAAAGCTATAGTTTTACTTTGACCTTATTGTACAAAGAAATCTATAGACCAAATGTTTTAAACCCCCTAAGGGAGGTTGAAGCATACTGGAATCAGGTTGTCTCG
>JAUMHH010207895.1:0-12940 GCA_032359455.1 Chlamys rubida
CTGAAACATACTGCCGAAGACACCCAGCAGGACGCCCCACCCGGTCACATTATACTGACAACGGGCGAACCAGTCGCCCCACTCCTAAATTGCTGAGCGTTAAGCAGGAGTAGAAACTGTAGATCTAGGAAAGCCGCATGTGAACAACCATGGTCTATCACGCGTGACGGCCTTTCAGGTGTAGCTCAACATTCTAAGCAATAATCTATTTCATGTAACTCACCATTCTAAGCAAGGACATAATACAAATGTAAACTCAGAATTCTTAACATATGGCTCATCTTTTTACTAAGTAAGCATGGATCTATAGCGTGTTGTGGTATTAAATGTTTCATTCCTTGTGAAATTATTTTATAATACCATATTGAAAGTTGTATACATGTACATGTACATGCAATGATAGTTATAAATGAATAACATTAAAAAAAAAAATTATGGACAAAAAGCCAAGATGGCTTCCAGTTCAAAATGGCCACAACTGATAGAGATCGATTTTTATAAATGTGAGAATATAAATGTACCAAAAAAAGTCACCCTTATTCTGAAATGTTTAAATGTAAAAACTATAATATCAGTGATTAAATTGCAATTAAATTCGTTGAGCACATCGTAAACATTGCCACACACCTCGGGGATGTGTTGTTATTACTCAAATTATGTGGAGACATGCACTTTGTGAAAGGGAAAAAACATAGACCTTTGGTTTGGTTTTTTTTTGTTATGTTAAATTAATAAATAAAAAAAATGGATTTGATTTGTTAATTTACAGACCTATAAGACGATACTCTTGCTTTAAGCATTAAAGTTATTGCTTTTTTGAAATGTGCAGATTGCTTTGTAACTATTGAACAGGGTATCGTAAACATTTACAGATAGGGTCAAAACCTTTTCTGCTACAAAGAAGTGCATTTGGTTTGGGTGAATTATATGTCTGGCGCTATGTCGAGTATTAAATCATATAATCAACGAAGACGCATAATAGGAACAACATATTTTTTTAAATAAGAGGATTTTGTGTCTAGATCGTAAAAAATATTAATTTTTGGTCTATTCTATGAACTTAATTTAACAATGACAAAAGCATTTGCATGATGATTACATTGGGTAATAATTACCTAACCTAAAACCTCTGGTCACTAAACGTTCAAATCCTGGTCACTTCACTTCAAACCTCAGATCACCTTATTTCCGAATCATGGTCACTATCAAAACTCTGGTTAACAAACTTCAAAATCTGGTAGCCACTCTTCGAAACTCTTGTCACTGTACTTTTAATTCTGGTTACCTCATTTTTAAACTCTTGTAACCTATTTTTTAAGTGCTTTGGTGTATATGAACGCATGACGAATACACTGGTATAATCGTTATCACTCCTTTCCTTAGCAGTTACGTTCCAGTCATCCTTGTTATAACCAATGCAAAAATCAACTTTGATTCCAGAGTACTGTTCCAAGTCACCTGATTCAATTGGTAGTAAGGGTTTATGTAAGAATATCTTCAATATACGCTGTATTGTAGAAAATTTGTGATAGGTCTCATTACCTGATTTCTGGTTGTAGGGTATAAGACATATTATTTGTATCAAAATATGTTGATGACTTTCATGGATTGGGAAGGCAACATTACAGGTGCCACATGCGGTGCCGGATACCCTCACTTTTTTTTTTTTTTTTTTGAATACCTGGTTACTGCTTTAACTCTTCGTTTAGGACTATGTTGCCTTTCCTTTTGATTCAGTGTTTGTTTGGTTTCTGTTATTAACTTTCAAATGGTATATTTTTGAAATTATATACTGCTTCAATACTTCGTGGAGGAGGGAGGTATGCTGCCTTTCCTTTTGATTAGGTGTTTGCTTGGTTTCTGTTGTTCTTACTTTTTGAATGATATATATTTTTAATAATATAATTATTCAATTGCACAATAAAAGGTACATGTATTAATGTTTATTGTACGATGTGTGTATGACATCTCACCAACTAATGTTTTGTTCATTGTACTTTACATTTTGGGAAAGCCGCATATCAGCTGTGTTCTCTGTGTGTTCCCCAATACCCTTTACTTTATGACCATGTTTTTGCTAATTTAAACCATTAATCTCCGAAGTGTCGGTACTTAAACAGGTATAAATGTTACGACTGACTTACAAATGTGAAAGTTGGATATTTATATTTTTAGAATGATTATATTATCTTAATCAGTTTCTCAACGGGATAGAATAAGTCTTATTTTTTTGCATGCATATGGGTATTTGTATCAAAGCCGAAAGGAAATACTTTACTAAATCGAATCAAGTAAAGGGCAGAATTGATATACGATGCTACAAAGTGAATTTGAGAAGTATCGGCTGTAAAAGTCGACATTTATGTAACTGAACATGCCAAGGCTAGCTAGACACGAGTGACCAGGCAGGGATATTTACGATTAATCTTCAATTATGTATGTCCAATGTCCTACACTTTCGATCACCACCACGTTATGGCAGCTGTATTTTCATTTATGTTTTATTTCTGGTTCTTAGAATCATAGAACTGTGCCTGTTCTGACGTATCGGAAAGTTACATCTTTTTTGTGTCAAGAATTCTTAACGTTAGACGCATCGAGTGTTTACTTTTTGATAAGCATTAAGACGGGTTTTTTGTTTGTTTGTTAGTTTATTTGTTGGGAACTAACGTACTCACCACAGCTAATATAAGGTCATTTGAAGATAGGTTCCTTGGTAACTACCAATATCATGAAAATTATTAAATGTCCATGTGAAGTAGGTAAGTGTAAGACAACATATGGTCTAACGACCGACTGCAAAACTAGCTGCTTTCAACCTGAAAAGCCATGTGAAGGGTGGCAGCAGCTACAGTGTAGTTTTCTAATTGATCGTTAGATACAAATGTGTCACCGGTAATTGTGACGTCATCAAAAATGAATGACGATATGCATACCCCATATGTGTTTTTGTTTACAAACATTGCAGACTACTGTCGGTGGAGTGGTGACTGAAATAATAGGATGGGAGAAAGATAATCATCCCCTACCTTGGGGGTGTAACAGAGAAATCCCTTACGCTGCATAGCCTCGGGTTAGACAACCAAAAAACATCACCCCTCGTGTTGCAGATTTCTCTGTCACACCCTCAAGGTGGGAGAAGATTCTATTAATCTTTCCCGGCTATAACGGTAGACACACCTGTGAAGGGTGGGAGAATATTTATTCTCCAATTACTGACGCTGTTACACTCTGAACAGTCTAATACATGACTGGTATTTTGATTATGTAATAATAGTGTTTTATCATCATCCGCCTTATCATCACAGGAACATACCGATTATATCATTGATTTGTGAAAACTATGAACAAGGTGACGTTTGTACTTGCGTTTTTCGGGTCTAAGGTTAAATGGAGTTCTCGATTATGAAACTGTACGACGGAAGTGGTCAAATATCAAACTTAATCCTGTTTCTATGTATTATGTATGAGGATCGGCCACGTTCGTTTCATAAACAAATTCTGCTCATTCAAAAAGAGAGTTGTAAATAATTCTTCCGAAGTATCATGTTTGAAATATTAAAATTAAAACTCATGGTAGATGGTCATTGCACTTCCTGTGTATTTTGACACTTTTGCCAATCGGAAATGCAATTACGGTTATTTACCGACAACTGTTTAAATTTACTATAGACCATATAGAGGATATATAATGCTTTCTGGTTGAATACCATATATATTGTTTGCCATACGAGTGAAAGATCTATATGGTATTTAACGGGAAACCATTTAATTTTCAGGTTATTACTTTTTTTTCCAGAAACACTACGCAAATTTTGCTGCAACAGAAAAGTCTGGGAATAAGGTGAGTAATATTTGATGCCAGGTTCTAATGACGTCACGCTTGACAACAAGGCCGAGCGCCATTTTGCATTGATTACGCAGCGCAATTCTGTCGTTAACTGCTATTACTTTAGTAAGTTTCCAAACAAAGTGATATCGTTCGTGTAGTTATGCAAATACCATAATGCATGTTTCTAATATGTGCAGAACACTGCCACCTATGCTGCTGCTGCGTCATTTGAAACTGAACCTCAAAATCAACGCAGTGAATTGAAAGTATCGTTCTGATTGGACAATGACAAAAGTGATATTTTCGCATTCGAGATATAGTATTTCGTATATCTTCACTGTAGTGAAGATACCATTTTTGCAAAATAAATAATTTCTGATATTTCAGAATAAAGGTGACTAAGTTTTAATTTTTGCTTTGTAGAATGAATGTGTAAATCGTTTATATGTAAATGCAATTGCATTATATATGTATAGTGTATATATACGGTGCCTAGATATAGTTAAGCAATTACAATTGTTTTAAAATCACGATTGGTTGCCGGCATGGTTACTGAAAATATAAAAGTGCAAGAGTTCCGGGCATTTACATGCGTTTTATGTCATACATGCAAATATTCTATTATTTGTGTTTGATTTGTCGACAAAGATTAGCTGCCATCACATCAATTAACCTTAAACTTTCACTGTTTCAGATCGTTTTTAGGTTATATGTATTTTAACTAACCTATTTTTGTAACACTTTAATATAGTCGATGTCCACGTACTTATATAGTCTATTGTTCAAACCGGCCATTCCAATTAACGTTTATTACAAATGTTCACAACATAATAGCATATCATTTTCTCCTACTTCCTGTCTTCAAGCGAATATGAAATGGGCAATTATGATGTTTGATGATGTATTTCAATCGACCTCCCACCGCGAGGAAATTTTTAAATTAGAAAAAAAATAAACTTTAAACTAGTTGAACATTTAAATGCCTTGAATCTATATCTAACCATCAAACTACACCCACTTTTGTATTTGCTTTGTGCTGGTGGAGTGGTCAGAATGATAGCGTTAGCTCTAGTTGTGTTTTTGTTTTTACCATATAAGGATCCAACCTTTATCGTCACAGAAGTAATTGCAGTTTCATCTGGGTTATTATAATCTCCGAAAGGGAATCGGCCCGGATATTATGGTCTTTCACAGCCTTCCTAGCATTGCTGCTCGATCAATTAAGTGAGAGAAGCTAAGTTGGAAATGCCATTACACTCCATTGAAATGACGACTCGACTGCCCTCTGCCGGGTATGTGGCGATTTGTGTGTATTATCTCAGGTAGAGAAAACCCTACTCGATAAGCTCTTGTTCGCAATATGCTATCACAAATGTTGGAGTCGTGGTGAGAGAGTTCCGCTGCCGCCCGCCACCTAGCGAGAGGGCCGAGACAATTGTCCCTATCATAGCCATTTAATTACAATTAGATGTGGGACGTTAACCATCATTCCTGACGTTACATTTCCAACACATAATTGGCCTTGTATCGAGGGCCCTAGATTCGATTGAAGTCGTATTGATTCTACATTTAGTAAAAGCAATAATGCGAGGGGATCAATGGTATGCTTAGTTTGAGGTATGTTCCACTTACCTGGCACATTAACGCCACACAGGTGTGGTCCACATTCCAAACCAAGTGTCCTACATGTACAAATTATGTTGACATACTATTTCAAAACGTCACAGACTGCTGATTTTTGGTGATATACCCTGTAGAAAAGAACAAAAAAGGAAAAATGTTTCCATTAAATCACAAACAAATGTAATACAGCTGTAAAATAAAACACAAAAGAGTAAATGACGAGATATGCAAGATCAGAAAACAACAACAGGTTCTGTCACAATGGACAACAAAAGCGATGGTATTATGGCACCCACAGTCCCGGAAGTAATTGCAGTACAACATCCGGTGCATGTTATGTTGCATACCGGGAAATTCGGGAGATAATACGGAGTAAAGAAAAACATTGAACTTCATGTGTTGTAGCATTAAAGCAGACTCGGGAAACATTTTGTGAAAAGATTCCGATGTTAAAACTTCTATGTCGTTATATTTAAAGCCGAATTATTAATGAAAACATTATGCTTTAATAACATAACAAAACATTGTGTGTTATACTTTAATAAATGGTTAGCATATTTGTTTCAATTCTTATACAAATTTAAGTTTTCTTTTTAGCAGCTAAATCAAAATTCAACAGAATTATCCTTTTTCGTGTGCGCTTTCTTGAATTTGCTTCCTGGGGTTATTTGCTGGTTATATTCCTACCAAATGATGAAAATCCTTATTTAAGAATCAAACTTTTATTTTGTATAGCTTCAATCGCATTTGTCAAGCACCACAAAGAAAACGAAAATCATTATGCTTCCGACAGAGATAGAATTGAATGGATCAACACGAGTTGTGTTTTATTACCTTGAACGTATGTTAGGAAAACCCAATCTCCTAAGATGAAAAACTTTCACATGGCTTAGTTCACATTCCTTTGAAACGTCTTTCTTGTTTTGAACATTAGATAAGAATAAAAAGACAAAGTCTTAGCATTCAAAATGGTATGACATCTATTTGATCTTCAAGTCTTCAAGATGTTATGTTAGACATATATACATGTATATATATTCATGTGACTAACTCAAATATCTTTTCCAATTATTAAAAGACAATCATGGTTCCAACTTATTTAAATAAAAATCGTTCTTGTTCCGTCAAAAAGTTTATTTATCCTTACATAAAACAAATCCTCCATTTCCTTTCTAATTGGTCATTGTATTCATTTTCTTTCGAAAGATTTTAATTACTATGGAAATTAAGGAATTATTCCTACTGAGTATACTCGTTAAATGTGTTAGTGTGTGTTCTCTGTTTTACATAAGGGGCTTGGGATCTTCAATCGTGACGATTTCAGTGATTTCCCCATAATCTGTGTACGTAGTGGGCGATTTTGACATCTTATATTGGAACAGAAAACATTTAGTATCATCTTATTTTTATATTTCACCTTCCATTGGCTTAACCTGATACATTTCTACAATTATTGCTGTGCACAATTGAATTTATGTCTACAGCAAGTGCCAATTTGACACAGAAACAAGCACATCGGCAAACGTTATATACAGCAACTGTGACTCACATACAAAAGTATTAAAAGAACTGACTTTTAATAAAAAAACAAAAACAAAAACAAAAAAACTATAGAGTGCATTCACATTACATATATCACCTATGTGTTATGCTGCTGACGAGGCAAATGTTTCAAACAAAAACTTTGAAGACAATCTTCGCTTACAACGCAATTTTGTGCCCTCAATGGTATCAATCGTTGGACCATGATTTATAGATATCTATATTATAATGTTTAGATGATTTCATAACAAATGATTAGGTATTTCATATTAATAAGGTTGTAACTCGTTATTAACTTATTAAATCAAAGAATTGAAATAACAATACATTCCAAATATTAAGGTGTCGTCGATGAAGCAGAAGACGCTTACCCTTTCGGAACACTTGATCTTCTTCTCCTTGTTCATTTTAAGGTTCTATTTGTACATTTTTCTTTTGTTTATATTATGACCTAGTTTATATTTTGACCTAGTTTATATTTTGACCTAGTTTATATTTTGACCTAGTTTCATCAATTTTTTTGTTCGGATTATGGTTTTGTTAATACTTCGTTATTCGTTTTAGCTCGAGAGACGATATTTAATATTCATCAATTAACATAGATGTTTTGATTCTGACCAGCTTGTTTAAAATGTCAAAGTAATTTGGTTTTTTTTTGTTTAAAAAGTATATATACATACGTTTACAATCAGCATGTAACTAGTTCAGAAATGGTCGAGTGTTAATGACAAATATTAAGATATGAGAATATTTTTACTACATTGTATTATTTAGGCTGAATGATATCCCAATAACTGTCAATTATGTCTATGATATATATTTGCTACATAACATTGCTTCATTGTATTATCGGACCCCTGCATTTGGTATTTTTAAAGAATAGATAACTTGTGTTACACTTTAACGAACACCTAAGCCTGTATTCATGAAACCATTAGCATGCTCAAGCATGACCACTGCTCTCAAACAAACGTTCTTGTTATTAATGTAGCTGAAATAAAGCGACATAGTTAAAAGGTGAAGTATTGACATTAAAAACAGACCTCAGCTTCATAAATCTCCCAAAACACAAATCGTTGAAAAATTAGTGATTTGTATTGTTTAGCGCTGGAACAAGAAATTGAGTTTCAGCACAGAATATTAGTTTGATTATGGAAATGTATTGAATAATCTAAAGCTTGGGCCCATATTCACAAAACCGTTCTCATCCTTAAACAAGGATTTTGTGCTCCAATAAGCTTCCTTGCAACCCACTTGTTCATGTCAAATGACTAAAAAGTTGAGTTGAAAAATTGAAAACAGTATTCAGCTTTAAGTTTTCTCACATATTTTCCAAATAATTGACAAAATAAGATTTGTTTTCATAAACCGATAACCAGAACAAGAAATTAGGCTTGAGCACAAAATTAGGCTTGAGCACAAAATTAGGCTTGAGCACAAAATCCATGTTTGAGCATGAGAACGGTTTCATGAATACGGACCCTGGTCTCATTCCCCTTGATCTTTTTCAAAGATTGGCTCTGTATTTTATAGTTTGTTTGAATTTTGTCTGAAGTTGGAATTACAGTTTTGATGATATTTCGGTATTCTGTTGTTGTGTTTTTGTGTCCAATCCGTTTGGTTCGTGCGATAACATATCTGAACACAAATATTATTTGACCTTTTCATTGGAGTACAGAAGAGACGAAGACATATCTGCTGCCCAAATTGCATCACATCAGACATCTTGTATTTTATTGTTTATTTATGCTACATGCTGTTTTGAATCAGCGGCAACTCCCAAAGCACCACTGGTTACCTCGTTGTCAGAATAATGTGACCGGGTGGAATGTCCTGTTAGCGTGCCAAGGTTGTGGCATTTCAGCGAGATTGCAATTTTAAGTTGCCCTTGAGTGTCCGCATGTGTGAACACCAGCATGACATGACGGTGGCCATTGCTCTTTACCCTAAATGTTAACAGAAATACGTTTTTCCCTGAAGTAACAGTTACCTTTTATGTTATATGGGCTATGGCATTCCGCTGGATTCTTATATATTGAAGTATTGCCTCTGTAATCATAAGGAGGCAATGCTATTTTCTCGTTTTAATGTATCATTACATTTAATGATTCAATTTTGCCTTTATAAGAATTGCATATGTTTTGAATAAGAACAGCAACAAAAGAAGAAAATTCGAAATGTCAACAAAACCTAAACTATAATTCAAAATCGATAAAACTACGTCAAAATATTGACTAAAAAAAGATTTGCACGAAGATCCCTTGAAAACGCACACAGATAATAAGACCAGGTGTTCCAGAAGAGTAAGCATCTTCGTCTTCATCGATGAAACCCGCTATGTAAATCTAAGTCGGATCTTAACTCATTGTAATAAAATGGTTTGCCTGTACATTGCATTGTATGCTGTGCAACTGCTATCTTCGAAAATAATAGACCTGGACGTATTCACCAACTCAATGTATTTTTATCTTATTATTTCATGTCTTATCTTAAAATAAATGCTATTTAATATTATCAAACCTCGACATCATTTGTTGAGATTTATTCATGGATTTAAGACGACAGAGGCTTTTAGTAGTACACAATGGTAAATCATACTTACATACTAACTCTGTATATAGGGAAGAGCCTTTTGGTGTTGTTGTTACTACCCGAGTTCTCGCTGTGACAGTACTTTGATTTGACCTTGATGTCGGGTGTCGTCGATGAAGCAGAAGACGCTTACCCTTCCGGAACACTTGATCATCTTATTCTCCTTGTCCTTTTTTAAGGGTCTCGGTGTAAATCGTTTATTTATTCATATTTTGTCCTAGTTTTATCGATTTTGAGTTCGAAATAATCGAAATAAAAATAACTCATAAAAAATTATTGATTTCACAGTATTTGAAACAGAATTTCAAAATATAACACTCATAACAACTTACTATTGTGAACTGAAAAATTGTTGAGGACGTTGCTACATTATCGAATAAAGGAGATATCCCCTTCAGTCCTGTTTCATGTATTATTCAAGTCAACATTTGACTGATTTAATTCTTCAGTACAGCAATATTATTCACATAAACGTATGCATACAATATGTAAGTATGTACTGTTTTGTTCAATTTGGTTTGAATTCTGCTGGAAATAATGTTTCATGTTTTATGACTTTATGATGACTTCGGTCTAGGAAAGATCTTCACTTGTCGAGTTGATCAGCTGTTGGTCTCAGTGAGGATCTGGATGATAGACATATAGTCGAACTGCGTACTAGTCTAACCGAAACAGCAATTCGATAAGGTAGAAGATAACGTTTTTACCAATGAACAAAAACATGTCTAATTGGTACATGACAAGGACCAAGTGAGGTGACGTCACATTTACCTCTTAATAACATGCTAAGGAGAGGCGTCATACCGTCACTGATTTCTTGTAGAGATAGCTATTCCTCGTACACACTAGAGTCTAACAATTATAAATAAATGATAACAACAGAGACTATGACGTACCCAGAGCCTCATGCCGCTCCTGTCCATCCAAATAATAAAATTGTTATTTTTATCAAGAACAGCGTCAATAAACAATATAATTTATATTTAGCTAATTGTGCTTTTGATACCGACATAATATCCTTCTTAAAATTAACGTGACCACACTTTCCCTGTTTTTATATAGAAACATGGTAACTCTCGTTGAAGTTTTATTGACGTCTGACGTCAATAGTTCTTTTTGTTTTGGTCTAAAATCCTGGTGGCTCACACGCAGGGAGCCAAGCATACATAACTAGTTTACTACATCACTGTTACGACCTTTATTGATCTTTTGTGATACCATTAGTCAATGTACAATCAATTGCAGCATTTATTATCTCATGTGCGCCCTAAAAATGATAAGATATTACCAATAATCAAAAGTTGTCTATCAGGAACATGAAATATGTTCCGATTTTTTCTAAAGACATGCGCGGATAATTTGTTTTCAATTAGTATATATATTGATATACATGTATTATAAATATATATATATTTATCATAAAAGTATATTTAAAACCTAAACAGGGAGGTGGTGAGCCCTACTGTGTGGGGTTTTTCTTTGTTAAATATCATTAAAACAGTTTGCATATAACTATTCTAGTATATTGATGTAATCTGTCAAGTATCATCATAGAAAAAAGGAAAATTTCGTAAATTAAACCAAGCTATGCACTCGACTATACTGATTATAATCGATTGTCTCGCTCAAACGTCCCATGAACATACTTTCCCACTCCCTGGCTGCTTAGCCTGGCGACCTCTGGTGTCATTTTCGTCAAACACGCTGCGCCACCTTGCGGCCGATATTGATTTCCAGAGTCCCCATTTCTATTGTTCTTGTCAAGTTCAATTAATCAACCATACGTAATTAGGCGGGTACCGGCCGTCATGACGGAGCGGTTTATAGTGAACAATCACTTGCTATTAAAATGACTAGATACTATAATCAAAGCTGACATTATGGTGGCAGGTTGAACAAGATTTCTTTTGTGGTGTAAAATGATTTTTTTATGAAATCCTATACTGGTATTTAGGTTGCTGCTTGTATGCATTTGACTGACATATTGTTTTTACTGGACGGACACGCGTGAACGATAGTGTTTATGCAACGACACAAATACACAAGTAGAAAACAATGACGATTTGCATCAACCCTATAACTTATTCATTTGTAATAATCTTTAAAACTGAATTGAAGGAAAAGATTTTGAATCATCAGTAATATTCATTGATTTTCTTTAGACCTGAATTGAAGAAACAAGATTTTTTAATAATTAGTAATATTTGGTTTATCTGTGATCTGTGAAAATACATGTAATAGTGACATGATGAATCTGAAAAACATTATAACGTTTTACGTAGTAAAGGCGCGTGTAAGCTATCTTTCGTTCGGAAAGTATACAAAAAAGTATATTTATGTTTCCCCAAACTAAAACAAGCATGCATATATAAAGTGCGGAGAAAATGATATTAAAACTCACTCTCATCTTGAGGATATTTAGAATATGTTATGTAAATTTCCTATGATGTCACTTCAATCTTCTATTTGAGTGTCATATCAAATAGTCTATTGAATAATAGTAACCCGACTGCTGATACAATGTAGATGATATTTGTCTGGGTGTAACAGTATGATATATGAGAACCGGAAAAAAAACCCGGAGACTAACCTGAACAATACCGTCAGTAATGATTAACCTTGTTCAATGAGAGTCTTGTCGCTTCGCTTCGGATAACATGGAGAATGCCCCTGCGACAAACGCTCATATAACTACGGTTAATTATTGGCGCCAATTTTATCTAAATGGCCTTTTCCGCCAATGTCGTTTAAAGGACGACGCATATACAAAACGCAGTAAATAAATAAATTATTTAAGAACAAATAAATGAAATTTAACAATTGCTCTATAGTAAAAATGTAAATATATGGATTGAACGGCGGTTTTTTTAATGTTCATGCCGGTATGAACGCAAATCGGTTACATCCATATTAATGACATGCAAGTAACCGAATTGCGTTTATACCGGCATGAAAATTTTAAAAAGACGCCGTTCAATCTCTAAATATAGCATTATTTCCTTTGGTTTTATCTAAGATTCTATATTAAGGATCCCCGTACTATTGCCAAAAGCTGTAACTAATCGTTATGTATGACAACAGCTTTGATAAACTATTTTAGAAAAGAAAACCATACTTGATGGGACATCTATTAGAAATAATAATAAAGATGAAATTAACGGTATATGATCAAATCAGTGTTCTGAGTGTAAACACAGTCAGCAGTGCTAGACGGGATTCGAACCCTGGACAACAGATTGATATGCAATCGCTCTAACCGACTGCACTAATAAAAATATTACCTGTAACTGAGCGAGATCGGGTTATCTCAGTCGAGGGTTAATATTCTGTAACAAAATCCCAACCGAGGCG